>JASDQU010105999.1:296412-329587 GCA_032191745.1 Picea mariana | reverse complement strand
TATATATCAACCGAGGAAATAATTAAGTCATATTCCCTCTCTCTCATAGATTTTTCCTCGGTCTAGTTGTGGAACACAACAACTACGATGGTACAGCTAGTATTCTCCAATGTGAGGTTGTAGGTAACCCATCATAATGAGCATATACATGAGGATATGTTTTAGCCATACAATCTTTCCAGTTCTACATATTTGATAATATAGTTCAATAGGCTTTCGACACGTCTCCTTCAAGATTTTTTACCTTTAAGGTATAAATATAAACTATATTTGAAGTATGATTTGGAAATAATTATATTCCGATCTAAAATAAATTGGTTATAATTATACCAAAATATTCCATCATATTTCCTTGAATTCAATTACAATCTATAGATCTAACATCTATACATCTTGCATATTTATTCCCCGGCCCTGTAGATAAGGCTAAGCATATACATATGAATCATACTTTGTTGTCCCTTAGGGAGGCACCAAGGGAGGGTTAGCTCACCTACCCTGATTCATTGAGCTATTCTTCCACTATTTTGGGTGGGAAGGAAGAAGAAAGAGTGTTATCTATAACCTTACACAATGGGCCGCTTGATATAAGAAAAACAATATCAAAGAAGATTTTTTAGGATATTTATAAGTAAGGGGTCCTCAGTTAGACAATGCTTTGAATGGAATCGATAAGGAGCCAACATTATCGTAGTTCTCTCCATAGATATGAAACCAGAGTCAAACATGAAATGCACGGTTTTCTTAAGAGAAATAGTGTAGTCCTGACCAGTTTGTTTTGGTCAAAAATTGGTAGTGGTAGAGAAGCAAGCACTAGTATTGGTGGGGAAGCTCCTGGATCAATAACTAAAATTGATATTTCGACTTGGTAGATGTAAATAGAATATCCAGTTTCATGTGCCACTGAATCCCCTTTGGTACCCCCTAAAAAGTAATTTATATTAAATAAAGAAAGCGACTAAGGAACAAAACCATACACCTTCTACACTGAAGAAGCTATCAGGTAACCCTATCCAAAATATCTCTATATATTTTTCCTTTATTATGGATCATTCGTATATCCATTTCAAATAGGTTGCTATCACAGATCAAATTACAGTAAATTAGCTAAAGTTGATTAACTTAAAGCAAGGAAAAAAAGTTTCTTGGAGAAACCCTAAAAGGCCACTGATATTTGTAGGATAGTTATCAAACTTGCCACTGATATTTGTAGGATATTTATCAAACTTGACTTTAACATTAAACAAAACTGGACCAATTTGGTAAAAACCTGATATGCAGCCTATCACCTATTACAAGCATAAACAATTTATGTGAGAGAGATGAAAAGACTTACGAGTGATTGTTGAAACCTCATAACACTCCAATTTTAGGGATCTCACTTGCAAATACGTTTGTGGATAGGTTTCTAAAATGAAAGGTTTTTAAACACATTATCATGTCATATGATATTTCCAGCCTTAAGTAGGATCCTATATAGAGTAGAAGTCATTGTACTTGGTTCCTTGATTAAGATTTTATGAGCAGAATGAAATGACTATAGATTATTAACAGGTGCTTAACACAAAATAACAGAGAGACAATAATATTGGTTTTCTATTCAATAAGGAAATAAGCTGAAACTGTAAAATGCAGCAAAAACAATCTTGTTGGAATGGTGACGGTTGCGATCATTCACAAGAAGATGATTACAATGAGGTTCTAAAGGCCTTCTTACAATAAACAGGAATGCCAAAAAACCATAGACATCCAAAAACCTAACACTAGGAGAGGAAGTGCCAAAAGTCATGAGGGCCTCGTTTGGTTAAGTTAGTACATCAACTTCGTGGGGTCATAAATTTTGCATACAATCTCCGTTTGAGGCGTATGATAGCCCATTCGAAATCCTTCATTTAGGCCCTCAAAATGGCCATAGAAGTTAAAACTACTAAAAATAGTAAATTGCCAAAATTTCCAGAAAACTGTTTTGAGCCAGTTGGAAAAGGTGGGTGGCAACCAATATCCACCTGGATCAATCCTCCCTCCTTAGGAAGCAATGGTCTCCATTGCATTGAGTTCTCCCATCAGATGAGGAAATTTTTTCTGAATTTGGCCCTGGGTGAGCCACTTGCCTTGGTGCAGGAGTTTCCTTTCTTCGACGACTCAATAAAGCTAGATCCTTTGTTATCGAGTGCCCTTGATCTGTGTGTCCACAATATGATTGTTGGATGCATGTTGTATGCATTCAGGTTGATCTCTGTTGGTGTCACTTGTTCTTCTACATCTGAGGTGTCCAATAATTGTAGGAAATAAGGGCGAAGGAGATCCACGTTCAACACTGGGTGCAGGACAAGGAAAGGAGGAATGTTGAGCTCAAAAGCCTTATCCCCCACAGCCTTCATGATGGTGTACGACCCATAAAGGAGTGGGTGAACCTTCCTATGGGGTCCTGTAAGGCATTCTTTATGCAAGTGAAACCAAACTTTGTCACCCACCTGAAACTTATGTGGCACCCGATATTGATCATGGCACTACTTGTACTTGTCATTGGACTTCTGTAGTATTTCCTTAACCTGTTAGCAGATGTGCTGGATCCACTCAATGAACCGGGTGGCTTTGTTAGATTCAGTTGGAGAAGGATATGAGTCAGTCGAGGTGACCACAAGGGGAAGTGCAACATTTATGGGACCCAATGGTTGGAATCCTAACCCCACCTGAAATGGGTTGTGGCCGGTTGAGCTATGGAGGGCTCAGTTGTAGCTATGTTGGACATAGGGAAGGCTCTCATCCCATGTGTGAGGGTTCTTTGAATTATACATGCGAAGGATATGCATAATCATTCGATTTACGATCTTGGTTTGGCCATCTGTCTGGGGGTGGAAGGCTGTGGATTTGGTGATCTTGTTGTCCAACAGTGACCAGAGGCTCGACCAGAATCTACTGAGAAATCGACTATCCTGATCTGAGACAATAGTTTGTAGGATTCCAAAATGTACCCAGACTCATTCAAAGAAGAGCTTGGCAGTGGCCTCTGCTGTGATGTTCCTCTTGCAGGCAACCAGAATCACCATCTTAGAAAAGAGATCAACAACCACAAAAACATAGTCATTTCCTTGCTTAGTGAACGGGAGGCTCGACATGTAGTCCATTGAGATGAATTCCCATGGCTTGTTAGGAGTAGGAAGAGGGGTGTACAAGCCTTGTTTCTTAGTGATTGATTTGGCAATAACATAGGCATTGCAGGACCTGATATACTTGTTGACCTCCTATCGAAGTTTCAGCCAGTAGAAATGTTTCTATACAATGCCACTGTCTTTTCAACACTGAAGTGTCCTACCACCTGACTGTTGTGAGTGGGAAATCCCTATATGGACTAGCACTTAGGGTTTTATCATGCATACAGAAAATACCTAAAGATTCCTACTTTCTACCATCGTCTTGGACCTAATCCCCATTATTCTTAAGCAAATACGTAGTTAAGAAGATCAAGTGAGCATACCTTATTTCGTGCATTTGATGTTTATCCTTCTTCATGCTTGATCGCTCTTTAACTGCAGCTCTCCACCCAAGGTTGACCTGCATTCACACAAGACAAACAAATAACTCCACATGCATTTGATATATAGATTAATGGGTTAGATATTTAATCAACATGTATGCAATAAACCATGAAAACCTCATATGGTGTGACGGGAAAATCACTTCTTTATTATTAACTTCAACAAATCAACTTACAATGGTGAAGCCGGTCACTGCTTCGCGAACCTGGTCCTGGGCTCCTCTTCAACTGTCCTCCAACTTCTTTTCTCTATATTTCTCTTTGCACAAGGAAGGCTAAAGGTTGGGACAAAGGGAATATGCAATCAAGTATAGTTTCTTTACTATGATTCTCCTCTTCCAAATGGGACCCCTAACCCTTCTTTTATAGACTAGAAGAAGCTAGGTATTTGGTCGAACCCTCGGCCATGCATGGCCGAAAGGTTTAGTTAACTCACCCAAAGTTGTGTGTTTAGTCAGCAACTTTCCTTTTTTCATGCTTTTGTAGGTACACGCGGGTTGTCTTGGGTCAGCTGGCATGTACACGCGTGCAGTAATGGAGCAAGGCATGTGGGCCTTATTATAAGGGGTTTTTAAGAAGAGTCGTTCAACAATGTTTTGGCAAAGAAGGAATCTGAGATGGCCTGAGGCCAGGTAAGCATGTTTGGTGCAGATTAGGGTTATAATAGATGCCCCCTAATGTGTGAGGTCAGAAGAGTATATTATGGCCGAAATACATTAACAATCTTCACCGATGTGCCGAACAAGTGAGCCCAGGGACCAAAAATTGAGAGGTGTTGTCTACAAAATAATAATAGTCTTACCAAGGTGGGCATACCCATGATCGAGATAAAATAAAATCATGGATACCAATCAAATACACTCTATATCCATGTCATATAACTATATAAAGTGTAGTTGGGAGCATTAATACACAGTGGATCTACATCTTGAAATCAAAAGGATATACATGTAGAGTATCCATCTTCTAGAAGTTGATAAGGCTTGATGGCTGGAGATGAGGTCTTTAGAGCTCGAGCAACAACTTCAAAATCTTCAAAACTTCAGTAGGAGTGTAATATGAGTGTACGACTTCACTACCCATAGGTCTTTGACGGCTCGTCGATCATGGACTAGAGAATCTTGATGATCAGACTAAAGGCTTCATTGATTTCGAACAAAGACTTGATTGGATGTTTAGGATTGTCGGGCATGAGGGAAAGATACAAACTGCAAAGGGGCCGACTCAGGCTAGGTAAAAAATTCCCTTGGATGATAGCACGACAAATGATGAAACTCAGGAAGCATGGCATTAACATAAGTTTATGAGGCAGGAGGCAACGCAAACTCTCCATATGTTTGGAAGAATAACCAAATGGAGGAGGACACAACACTATGTAGCGAGAAAAAGCTTCCTAAGGTCGTATTAAATCCTAGAGTTTGACGAAAAAATGGACAGATGTTCTTTATCCAAGGGAGACTCATTATGCTGCCAATAAAGAAAATACTTTTTCCTTCCTCTTTTTGGGGTATATTTGATTTTTTTGTCTTTTTCAATAGTTTTGGAAAAAGAATAAAACAATGTTACGTTACAAAGTAGGATCAAGTGTCACAAACATACTAGTTCCAAGCACATGGAACACAAGGATGCTCAAGACAAAGGGACATATGCAAGAAAAAGACACTCGGGAAAAATCCTCCAGGGGCCACAATTGTCAAGACGCAGAGGCAAAGTGCTACAGGGCTTGCATATAAGGCATGCTTCAGATGGTTCAGTTGAGAGAAACATGGATCCGACATTAGACCAAAGACGTAGGTATGCAAATGTGGTTAATAATACACACAATGGTAACGTCCTTCGATGTAAGTTTAACGAGCCCAGAGAAGGTAATCTCGATGGTTATTCATATTTAGAGAGTCTAAAAAATGTAAAAGGAGACTCTACTGGGGTACCTTTTTCAAAGGTAGTCTAGTCAGTTTGAAAAAGGGGTAAACTAGCACCGAAAATACGTTAACTCAAAACCATTTTAACGAGTGTGATAAAGAAAAGATAACTCGGCCATTTTTTAATTTTTAAGGAGTCTGAAAAAAGCTTAAGTATGGACTCCGTCAGGAATGTTCTTCTGGACCATTTTAACAAGTGTGAAAGAATAAGGTCACTCGACGATATTTTCATTTTTAGGGAGTCTTAAAAGAGCTTAACTATGGACTCCGTGGGGGTTCCTTTTTTGTAAATTTAGTCCCTCAGGCCCGGAAAAGGGTTAAAACGATACCTAAGAGTACTCTTCTAGAGAATTGAAGTTCCTTAGAGTATACCTTTGTTCGTACAGTTGACCGTCTGGACCGAAAAAGGGGTAGACTACCACTGTACAAACGTGACTTTCAAATTTTAGTTTAACGAGCGTGAAAGGCCACAAGATCACTCGTCAATATTTTCATGTTTAGAGGGTCTGAAAAGAGCTTAAAAGAAGACCCATTATGTCTTTTGGGAGTCCCTAGGGTGAGGTCAATAGTGAAAAGGAATCATGCAAATGAGGCTCAAACTCGTAATCAGGAAAACAAAAAGGACTCCCGAGCCTACATTCATTAGAGACAGCATGGACACCATAATGCAACCAGGATCTACCTAGGGCATCCATGTTCCAGTAAGCTCTACCACCAACTCGCAACAATTCTGAAGCAACAATGATGATTCTGTGTCACAATCTGATGGGATCGATCCTATGGCAAAGGGATAAAGAAAACGAGATACAAAATTCAGGGTGGAAACCTAACGTACATGCTCAAGTTGATCATCAGAGATTTTTCCACGGACCGTCAAAAGTTACCCAAAATTCCAAAAAAAAATGTCTTGATACCCAATCATACCCTTCCAATGCAACTCTTGAATCACTCTAAATGTTTTTTGGTTTAAATAAAATGATAAGGGGGGCCAAAAAAGTGACAAAAAGAGGCCAAAAAGTCTATAAATAGAAGCTGGCAACTCATTATCACCATTGCTGATTTGGAAATTGACTCTGGAGAAAAAAAAAACCTTTGATAAAAGTGGTGATTCTGGGAGCTACAGTGGACACAACGACCATCTATCTGGACCAAGTAAGTATAAACTCCCTCCTCTTGCAATTTAAATCTTTATTTATGCTTTGGGTTTCAAATTTTGGGGGGGCGTCGACCTTCAAAAGGTCAGCCCTAGGTCCACGCGGGCTGTCTAATGACAGGCCATGTGTACATTCGGGCAGAGTAAACACTGCATGCATGTACACCCAACTGTCTTCATTACAGCCCATGTGGACCCCCTTATTGAATGAAAAAAATAAAAAAAACAAGGGTTAACCCTTCTGAACTTGGTGTTTTGCAGTATGTATGTTCACTGGAGGGAAAGAGAGCATTAGGAGGTTAGTGAGTTGGTCAGGGAAGACCCCAATGTTGTGGTTGCCTTAATGCAATGTGGTCAGCTCAAGTTCTTCTTATGTCCTTTTATGCAGGCACAACCTAGGCTACTGAATGCCTTGGTTGATTATTAGCATCCTGATGCATAGGCCTTTATGTTAGAGGGGCAGTCACTGGTGCCTACGACAGAGGATATATATTTTTTGACTGACCTCTCCAGGAGAGGGGAACCAGTCAACGTTCGAATATTTCCTTCGAGGCCTCATAACATATCAAAATTGATAGGACTTTATTGTGAGGCTGGTACCGACAGATCGAGCTCACACGTGCCCATAAGAAAGATTACTGACTTATCAGTGAAGGCGATTGTGTTTCTTATTGGGTGTAAGACTAGTTCTACAGCTCTACATCAGGTGTCCCATGCATAGATGAATTGTGCAGTCTAGTGCTTAAATGCACAAATATTTGACTAGAGCAATACAGTGTGAGATTTTATGAATAGGCAATTGACAGATTGTCGGTCGCGGATGCAGAGGAACTTTGGGTTTGGGATGATTCTATGCTCTTTCTTCTTTGAAAGAGTTCTGAGCTTCATTCCTTGAGTGGTGGTATGAGGACATCAGGCCTCTCTTCCTGCAGTTTGTAGATGGGCAGTGTTACTGCCACGACAGGGTGGCGGAAGGACTAATGAGTCCTTTGATGATGATTTCTTCGCTTGGCTGTCACGACAGATCCCAGTCATAGAGGATTACCCTTATGCTAGTATTGATTTCTTGAGAGATCCCGAGATACTAGTACCTCCTAGTGAGGAGCGAGGAGATATGGGTAAGTTTACATCATTGTTTTGTTTTTTGTTTTTTGTGAAACATATGTAATTGTTTTGTTGTTTTTTTTACATATCAATTTTTTTTATACCAGAGTATTTGATGGATACTTGTTTATTGTGTGCAGATGTGGGACCAGTGCGACCTGCTGACTATGTGAGGAACATGCGTCTTCCTTAGCTAGGGGCCGCACCTGCTACCATAGGGGGACTAGTAGTAGCAGGATAGCTTCCAGCTGGGGAGGCTGAGAGGGTGTTGAGACGAGTAGAGCAAAACTTTACCGTGCTCACCTGCACAGTCCCTATGGTAGAAATTGAGGATCTGCCACCATCTATGCAGCCTCATGTAGTGGGGGCACCACAGACATGGGTCTGATTGTTTCGACGTTTGGAAAATGCTATTGATCAGTACAACATGGCCCTAACCTTAGTTAGACTTTTTACGTGCCGAGAACACTACTTGTATATATTTTTTGAGGGTATAAGCCCCATGACTCATTATTGGTCATACTTTTGAGCTGCTTGCATCCACCTATGTACTCTAGTGACTATGATATTATATATGGATTTTTATGTCTTTTTGTGTCTTATGGATCATATTTGCCTTTAAAAATGTATTTACATGTTTATGTGTATGTCCTTTCATATGTGTGCAATATGCCAATCTAAAATTTGATTAGCTAGAGTATCTATAATTTGGTTTAATCTCCTAGGAATATGAAAATACGTAATATAATCAAAGCTTCATTCTAAGAGAAATACCCTAAGGAATCGTCGCTGTAAATTCGGATCATGAACACGGTAGACTCTATTTAACTTCGACACAACCAACTGAGCATCTAGATAGACCCATAGATGAGAGATACCAAATGATAGGGCATCACGAAGGAACTCAATAACTGCGCTATACTCGGCGACATTGTTTGTAGTGTCACCTAAGTATATACCTCCGGAAGATAATAATTGGCCTCGAGGTGTAAAAATTACCCAAGCTGCGGAGGCAAGCCTCTGAGTGTGCCGGCTAGAACCGTCTGTGTACCCAATGAACACCTCGAATTCTCTTGACATCTTCCATAGTGATGAAAGATAATATCAAAAATGACACGTCCATAAAACTAAAAGAAACTAGAAAGTAATAGTATAAAGACTATACATATGTTACAAAACGTTACCCATGGTGACCTGCCTATGAGTAATACTTCTTGAGGTAGAGCCCATTTCTAGGCTCTGTCAAAGAATTCCCTTCAAATTGAACTAGACGATAAGCACCCTTCTTTAGAACCTCTTTTATGATGAAAGGTCCGAACCACATGGGTTTGAATTTTCCTGCCCCTAGGGGGTCTTTATCTTGGTCATAGACCAAGACAAGGTCACCTTCAGAGAAAATCCAAGGACGAACAAACCTATCATACTGACACTTGAATTTATGTTTGTGATCCTTTTTGGCCAAGGACGCATCACGACGCTTCTCATTGAGTCTCTCAAGGTATAATAACCATTCTTCAAGTGGAGAAGTATCTAGCAATAATTGTACTTCCAAATTTAGGGACGGGATTTGACATTCGACAGGCAAGACCGCTTCTAGCCTGTAAACGAGTTGAAAAGGTGAGAAACTGGTTGCAGTCTTAATGGACATTCGGTAAGCCCATAATGTTAGGTATAACATCAAATGCCAATTTGACTTGGCTGGGTTGATCGTTATCTGTAGGATGGTCTTAAGAGATTTATTTACAACTTCCACCTTACCATTTCCTTGGGGGTAGTAGGGTGACGAATGTTCTTGCCGCAACCCAAGATTTGATGTTAACTCGGTCATCACCTAGCTCTGAAAGTGACTGCCATGGTCAGTGACAATCTCCCTCGGGACGCCAAACCTTGCTATTATTTGGTTGAATAGAAAGAGAGTCGCGGTCTCTCCATCATCTTTAAATGTTGGCATAGCTTCGACCCACTTCATGAAGTATTCTACGGCTACAATGATATAATGGTGCCCCCTTGCTGAAGGAGGGTTGCATGTAGTGTAATAAATCCCCCACTTAGTGAAGGGACCAACTATGATGATAGGAAACATGGGAGTGGGATGTGCCCTCATCTTATGAGAGAAGATCTGGCATGGGTGGCACTTCTTGACCAATTCGATACAATCTTTGATTAGTGTCGGCCAGAAGTAACCTGCTTGTAAAATATTTTGGGTTGTTACCAATACGGACAAATGACCGCCACATGCTCCAATATGGCAATCGTTAAGAACGATAACCTCTTCTTTGTGAGTGAGACATCGTCACAGGATGCAGTCTACACCTCTTCGATACAACGTATCGTCGAGTATGAGATGATTCTTAGCCTGATGGCGTATACATCGAAGCTCATCATGAGAAGCAGAGGTGGGGCACTTCAAAGTATGGAGATAGATAAGTATATCTCCATACCAGGGATCCGAAGATGTGATCGAAAAAATATCTCCTCTGATAGGTGACTCTTTGGGCACAACATCACCTGACTGAACCAGAAGTTTCGAAATAAGTTCTGTTGATCTACTGATCTTTTCGCATATTACCCGTCGTGTCAACATGTACTGAAATGGATTCATGACAACAATGATGGTGGTCTTGTGAAACATAACATAATGATGGAACCGTTGAACAGCATGGACTGCTGCCAACACAAGTTTTTCAATATGAGAATAATTAAGTTCCGGTCCTACGAGGCCTTGGCTCAGGTAATAGATCACATATTTTGATAACAAGTCATCCTCCTAAACTATGACCGTGTCGATGGTTGACTTTGCTGCAGCCAGGTATAATAATAAATCTTTGTTATAGTTAGGTGGCCGAAGTAGAGGGGCAATTGTGAGAGATATTGGACACACCTACCACACTTAGAGGAGGGGGTGAATGAGTGTGGGGCTCTTTTCCCAAAACTTCCCTCTTGCAAAAAAACTCATCAATTAGCATTCAACATTTATTCATTACCCATTGATGTCATTTATAACCAATTAGGTGTGAGCACATATCAGAAACATATATCAGCAATATATCATCAACAAGTCATAACCACAATGAACACAAAGAACACAAGATGTATGTACAGGTTTCTTTTTATTACAGACTTCAATCCTTGGGGTTTATAAACGAAAACTGAATAGAGTACAACTCTACAAGAGCACCAACTCTATATGCAAGACTCAGCTTACATTCTCATCACCAACTGAGATGAGGCAACAATCCTCAACAGATATCAATCTGTCAATAGGTACGCGACCTATCAGTAGTGCAGCCTGCGTGGGAACTTGCCTTGGCTCACTACAGCCCACGTGTGAACGCGACCAATGTATAATGCAGCATGTGTGTGCTTCTAAGCAACTAGGTTTTTTCTTTTCTTCACATGCTCATATCCTCTGCAACCTGCAATCACTTTCCCTTCTGTCTTCTACTGTCCAAACTGACCCACAGCCAGTCACAACACACCCAAGCTCTCCAATATCTTTCTCATGCTCCACAACACATCAATATGAATGCTATCTCAATCATGTATAAATGACTAGTATACCATCGCAATCATGTCACTACTGAATCACCAGAGTGATGTTCACTCCATCAACCAAATCAACCAAACTGAGCCACATCATAGAAGCCATACCAAGAATACCCTAAGCATTCACAACATATCAAACAATAGCATCTATCAAGACAATAATGTAACCATACCAGTGTCTTAGTGATAGAACTGAGTCCATAGAATGCATATCTGGAACCTGCCTCATCATCCAAGAGCTTGGCACCATCTCAAACACAAATCTCCATGATTTTATTGAGTCCACGCTCCCTGTACACAGTCAGCCCGCATGTACACTCACCCTATACACAACCAGCCTGCTTGTACATGCACCCTATACATAGATAGCCCGTGTGGGCATCAAAAAATAGAGTTTTATGTGACTCCGAGACTTTTTCCGTCAAGATCTCCGACATTTCTGAAACTTTGATGCATCCATGAGATCCTCCTCTCTCTCTTTTCCTTAGAATAGATATTCAATCATGCTCAAGATATCCACACCAATAATATTCTCTCACAAGAATCTCTCCATCAATACTCTAAAAGATATTACCAAGAAGCTCTCCATTGATCCATAAAGGATTCTCATAAAAAATGTGTATTTTACAAGAGATCCTAGCTTCTTATTTATACTTTCATCTTCTAGGTCACTTAACCCATTTTTAGGTTACTTAACCCATTTCTAGGTCACTTAACCCATTTTCCTTATTTTAGGGTTAACCACTTTCCATGAATAGAAAGTTCTCCAATACTTTATCATTTAAATATTCCTTCTTGATTTTGTCACTTTTCTTTATCATTTAAATAATCCATATTGATTTTGTCACTTTACTTTATCATTTAAATAATGATTTCTTCTTTTCAAACACTTTTACTTCTTTGACCTTTTGGGGCTTCAAGCCATCATATGGGGGTCCTCCAACTTCATAAGGGCATAAGTCTCAAACCGTGAGGAGTTATGTGACATTCCACATACCACCAGAAATGGCATGACAAGCACTATCCATCTAGGATAGTTTCACCAAAAAATTCATTGATCTTCATCTCATTAATCCACATGCAAGCATGGGTCCTCCAACCATTCTTCTAGGATAACTCAATCCGTAAAGCGTCTTCCCGCGAGGGCTTTCACCATAAGGGGACCACTTTGGAGTTCATCCATTTGTGCACCTTATCAACAATGATAAGACAATAATGATTCATATTTGCATCAATTCACCACTGCATCATGTATCAATGACAACTCATTGATCCATCTTCATCAATTGGTTTCCACTTGGACATATATCATTCTCATCAAGGTCATCATATCAATCAATTACTTGACATCAATCAAACCAAACCATTTACATCAATGACATATGATCCAACAATCTCTCAAATAATCAAACCATTGGCATCAATGACAACATGATCCAACAATCTCCCCCTTTGGCATTGATGGGAATACCAACATTGATGTCAACTCCAATTATCAATATTGATGTCAACATGTAGACAAGGCATGCTCTACATCAATAGTCAATGTGACTATCTCTCCACATCAATATCTCCCCATCAATCGACATCAATCACATCAATGTGATTATCTTTTTTTATTATACCATTGTGTGATCTCACCATGAGAATACATCAATGTGATTATTTCTCCCCCTTTGACATCAATGGCAAAGGGCCATTCTCCTCTTGGGGCTGCCCCCCCTATCTTGTTGCTGTTGAATAATCTCTCCCCTTTTGAACAAGGGATATCAATATGATGTAATGCTTAAAATACATCGAACATACTCCCCCTATGACCATCGCTCCCCCTGGAATTATGCCTTTTTGTTCTTTCTTCAAATATAGGCCTCTTTTCTAGTTATGTATCTGATAAATATCTCCTCCTAGAATCATGGGAAGAAGAATGACTCCCCCTAAGGGTATGTCTCCCCCTATCTTCTCTGCAAGATGAACAATATGCTACCATGTGACGGTCCTTAGACCTGTTCATGCATCAAACTTGTGCCATACCATACATCATGAAACAAAAGATATGTCATCAATGAAATAGAGAATCATGAACAATATATCCACCAAGTGCATCATGCATCAAAATGTGCCCACCATGCACAACACCCATGTACATCAACAATGTGCCAAAAGATATCATCCATGAAATGTATCTACCATATTCCAACATGTGCATCTACCAATATGCCAACATGTGCATCTACCAATTATGCCAATCATGTGCATCCACCAATATGGCAACCATGCATTAATAAGCTAAGATTCCCCAATGATGTACAACATGACTATTAACTACATGTCTCAATGTGTATCCCATCCACATGAAAAATGCATGCACCATGATATCCAACAATACCATATGCTTCCAATAATACATCATAAGATATATCAATGGAACTTCAAAAAGTACCAGCCATGTACTCCAACAAATCAGCATCAAACCATACTCATGGGTTAGTGCCATGCACCCAGGATTTATTTTATATCATAACCTTGTGTGATCTCACCATGAAAACCTTCAGAAAACAGTGTCAGAACCTGCAATAAACCATGTCAGACCCTAGAATACAGAGTTATACCATCACATCAAACTCCAAGCCATGTGCATTTCCTTTTTCCCAAGGCTTTTCAACAAACACATGGCCTGCTACAAAATTGAGCATGTGTGTGTGTGTGACCTATTCAAGGTTAGAACGCGTGTACATGCGACTGTCACCACTATTACCTGCGTGTGCCTTAGTAGATGACACATTTGAACTTTCCTTCATTCTTTCATTCTGATCTGGCTGCTCTATCTTCTTCACCCACTTCTGTAGATGACCCTTCTCTTCAGAACTTGAGCTCTGAGTATCCATCTTTTCAAAGATGTCTCCCTTTCTTACTTCATTCTTTCTTCTAGCCATGCTATGTGAAGTCCTCATCATGGACTTTCTTCTTGTGTTCCAGCACTCCCGGGATTTGTGGCCAAATCCACTACAGTTGTAGCATCTCATAGAGTTACAGTGAACAACAATATGTCCTATTTGATCACATCTCCAACACCTTGTGGTGTTATAGAATCTTCCATTATATCTCCTTTCATAAGATCTACATTCAAAATCTTTGTGACCATATCCATTGCATGAATAACAATGCCCATGAAAAATACTTTCATACCTTTTCTTTGGTGTCCCAAAAATGTCTTCTTGATTTCTTCCTTGCTTTGTTCTTTTGAAATTTTCTTTGCCTTGTGTAGATGGTTGTTTTGCAACATTGTCTTCTTTCTTTGATGGAATTACCTCATTCTTCTTTGAGGTGCTTGCTTTAGCATGTGTATCTTCTCCTTTGTATCCAAGACCTGATTTATCTCATGATGGTCTTTGACATTCCAAGATTCGTGAGCTATTCAAGAATTTGTTTGACTTTTCCACCTTCTTTCTAAGGTCAATAATTTCAGCTTCTATTTTGCAACATGAATCTTCCTTTTCATTTATTTGAATCTTCAATAGTTCCTCTATTCTTTTGGCTTCTTCAATTTGGGTCTTGATATGGACAATAGTTTCAAAACTTTTACTAATCTCATCATATATATTCATGTCTTCTTTTCCATTCTTTAGTCTTGTGATCCCTTCTTCCTTTTCTTCTAATTTAGAACTCTCTTCTTGTTCTTTGAGCATTCTCTTTAACTTCAATATGTGCCTTTGACTCCTCCTAAGAAACTTCTTACTTTTATCCAAAAGATATTTATAGTGTGTATAAAAATGATCACTCCTATACATATATAAACCCTCTTCAATTTCCTTTTGAAGTTTTAATAGATTTACTTCTATTCTTTTCATGGGATAAATATCATCAAACTTTACACAAACTATATCTACATCTTCTTCTTCACTTGTAGAGAAAAATTCATCATCAACATCATTGCATTCAAGGGCTTTAGAGTGTTTTTTACCTTCATTTGAAATATCCTCATGATCTTCCTTTTTGCCAACATCAACACATACTTCTTTGCCTTCATTTGAAATGTCTTCAAGATATTCCTTTGTGCTATCATCACTTGATTCTTTATCTTCACTTGAAATGTTTTCAAAATCACATTTAGAAATAATGCATTCAAGAGTTTTTGATGATTCTTTACCTTTGATGATCTTGATGGAGTGGTCTTCAATTTCTTCTTTCTCTTCCTTGCTTTGATATGTCTCCTCTAGCTTTAGCTATAAATCCTTGGTGGAAGTGCATTGTCCCATGCTCTCTTTGATAGGGCTTGAGAGTCCACTAAGAATTGTCTTGAGAGACAATGCATCATTATTCTTTCCTTCCCTTTGAGCTGCTAACTTTGACTTGTTCTTCAACGGAACATATCCACCGATGGTTGCCTTCCAAATNGTTCTTCAATGGAACATATCCACCGATGGTTGCCTTCCAAATAGATGCTCCCATTGTCTTCAAATACACTCTCATCTCTATTCTCCAAGTAGAATAGTTTTCCTCATCAAGGATTGGAACTTCATCATCCATTTGTGTGTCTATAGATCTCCTTCAAGCTTGTTAAGGCTTGTAGTGAAGGCCTGCTTTGATTCCAATTGTTGGACACACCTACCACACTTAGAGGGGGGGGTGAATGAGTGTGGGGCTCTTTTACCCAAAACTTCCCTCTTGCACAAAAACTCATCAATTAGCATTCAACATTTATTCATTACCCATTGTTGTCATTTATAAACAATTAGATGTGAGCACATATCAGCAACATATATCAGCAATATATCATCAACAAGTCATAACCACAATGAACACAAAGAACACAAGATGTATGTATAATTTTCTTTTTATTACGGACTTCAATCCTTAGGGTTTATAAGAAACAACTGAATAGAGTACAACTCTACAAGAGCACCAGCTCTATATGCAAGACTCATCTTACATTCTCAGCACCAACTGAGATGAGGCAACAATCCTCAACATATATCAATCTGTCAACAGGTATGCGACCTGTCAGTAGTGCAGCCCGCATGGGAATGCACCCTGGCTCACTACAACCCACATGTGAACGCGGCCAGTGTATAATGCAACATGCGTGTGCTTCTAAGAAACTAGGGTTTTTATTTTGTTCACATGCTCAGATCCTCTGCAACCTGCAATCACTTTCTCTTCTGTCTTCTACTGTCCAAACTGACCCACAACTAGTCACAACATATCCAAGCTCTCCAATAGCTTTCTCATGCTCCACAACACATAAATATGAATGCTATCTCAATCAGGTATAAATGTAGTATACCATAGCAATCATGTCACTACTGAATCACAAGAGTGCTGCTCACTCCATCAACCAAATCAACCAAACTGAGCCACATCATAGAAGCCATACCAAGAATTCCCTAAGCATTCAAAACATATCAAACAATAGCATCTATCAAGACAATAATGTAACCATACCAGTGTCTTAGTGATAGATCTGAGGCCATAGAATGCAGATATGGAACCTGCCTCATCATCCAAGAGCTTGGCACCAGCTCAAACACAAATCTCCATGATTTTATTGAGTCCATGCTCCCTGTACACAGACAACCTGCATGTACACTCACCCTATACATAGCTACCCCACGTGTACATGCACCCTATACACAGACAACCCATGTGGGCATCATAAAATAGGGTTTTATGTGACTCTGAGACTTTTTCCATCAAGATCTCCAACATTTCCGAAACTTTGATGCGTCCATGAGATCCTCCTCTCGCTCTCTTCCTTAGAATAGATCTTCAATCATGCTCAAGAGATCCACACCAATAAGATTCTCTCACAATAAGCTCTCCATCAATACTCCAAAAGATATTACCAAGAAGATCTCCATTGATCCATAAAGGATTCTCATAAAAAATGTGTATTTTACAAGAGATCCTAGCTTCTTATTTATACTTTCATCTTCTAGGTCACTTAACCCATTTTTAGGTTACTTAACCCATTTCTAGGTCACTTAACCCATTTTCCTTATTTTAGGGTTAACCACTTTCCATGAATAGAAAGTTCTCAAATACTTTATCATTTAAATATTCCTTCTTGATTTTGTCACTTTTCTTTATCATTTAAATAATCCATATTGATTTTGTCACTTTACTTTATCATTTAAATAATGATTTCTTATTTTCAAGCACTTTTACTTCTTTGACCTTTTGGGGCTTCAAGCCATCATATGGGGGTCCTCCAACTTCATAAGGGCATAAGTCTCAAACCGTGAGGAGTTATGTGACATTCCACATACCACCAGAAATGACATGACAAGCACTATCCATCTAGGATAGTTTCACCAACAAATTCATTGATCTTCATCTCATTAATCCGCATGCAAGCATGGGTCCTCCAACCGTTCTTCTAGGATAACTCAATCCGTAAATCATCTTCCCATGAGGTCTTTCACCATAAGGGGACCACTTTGGAGTTCATCCATTAGTGCACCTTATCAACAATGATAAGACAATAATGATTCATCTTTGCATCAATTCACCACTGCATCATGTATCAATGACAACTCATTGATCCATCTTCATCAATTGGTTTCCACATGGACATATATCATTCTCATAAAGGTCATCATATCAATCAATTACTTGACATCAATCAAACCAAACCATTTACATCAATGACATATGATCCAATAATCTCCCAAATAATCAAACCATTGGCATCAATGACAACATGATCCAACAAGGGCATGTTTCAACACCTTGAAAGAGTGTTGAGCAACATCGTCCCAATAAAAAGGAACATCTTTCTTCAGTAAGTGCATAAAGCCCTTTTTGGTTTTGACATCGTTGGCAATGAAACGTCTTAAAAATTTTGCCTTGCCCTGTAGACTCTGAAGTTGAAGGATTGTGCATAGAAGAGGCAACTAAATTATCGCCTCAACCTTGAGAGGATCAGCCATGATCCCTGTTGTTGAGACTATGAGACCTAACAAACATCCTGATGTTACGCAAAAGCTGCACTTGTTTCGATTCAAGTGAATCTGGAAGTGTCGACAACGCTAAAAGATAAGTCGGAGATGGGTGGGATGATCCATTCTCTTGTGATATCCAGATGCTAAATCTTCTAAATAGGCCTCGACTATATGCTTGAGGTCATGGAAAACAAAATACATGGCCCACTAAAAGGTATCACCAACATTTTTGAGACCAAAGGGAATCTTACGATACGTGAATGTACCCCATGGACAAATGAATGTCATTTTGCGCTAGTCCTTGGGTTTGATTTGTATTTGATTATATCCTGAAAAACCATCCATGAAAGAGAAGGCCTCGCAACGAGCACATTCATCAATTATTTGGTCGATGAATGGTGTGGGAAAACTATCTTTTCAACAGGTCTTGTTCAAATCACGGAAGTCTGTACATACATGAATTGTGCCTTGTTTCTTATCAACTGGCGCAGGATTTGACACCCATTGGGTCAAATGGATAGGATAGATAAAACCGACTTTTAGCAGTTTCTCAACTTCAACCTTAAAGGTTTCTGCTTTCCTGGGATTAACTGGACAAAGCTTCTGCCGAATAGGCTTGGAATATGAATAAGTTGTGATTTCATGTTCGACTATTTTTAGATCAATGCCTGGAATTTCCTCGTAAGACCAGGAAAAAATATCATGGAATTATTTAAATAGATCTGTGTAGATTTGAATCTCTTCAGGGGAGCAGTCAACTTTGACGAAAACATTCTCCATGATGCCAAGGGTTCTAGAGATATTGATCGGTATGGTTTCAACGATGGTTTGCATATTACCCTCAGCATGAACCTCGTGTGTGGATAAGGGATTAATATGACAAGACCTATCTCCAGTCATAGTCAAGACGAATTCTTCAGCTTCAATGCTGCTTAACTCTGGGAGGAAGTATGATCTGTGATGAAGATCATCCCAGGGTTTGTCCAGACTAGTCATTGCTTCAATTACTGCCTTGTTGGAGGGAAAGAATAATTCTAACAAATCGGTGTCAGCGAGAGAAACTTGAGCCCAAATAGGCTCTAGAAGCGGATCTAACTCTTGTGCAGGAGTTGGATCTGTGTTGGTTGAAGCTCGCTGGACTAAAGTGTATGTTATTGCAGCTTTGGACAAGGGCATGGACATGCCCGGGTGCCCTGTCCCATCCATCATGGTCGATGGGGAAGGAAGTATCCATGGATCATTGAAGTAAGTCATGCAAAATGACGAAACTTGGAAAATTTCAACCTTATGGTGGTCAGATATGAACTTGACATAGCCTTGAGGGGGCGGGTAATCGAAGGTACCCATAAAAGATGGGCACAAACCAAGCCCTATGTTGACTACGCTTGGTTAAGGATTATAAATCATCGGGACCACGGACACCCTCAATGAAGGGCCAGGTCTGGAGAAAGACAATTGATCAATGGTCACAATCCGGTCTTCGTGTGGAAACAACAAGGCCTGTAAAATTGTAGCAACCACTTCTTGCATGGAATAAGTCCAACTCCTTCCTAAAAAGAGATTGTAGTCAAGGGACACGTCGACTGCTTCTACCTCGATGCACACGATCTTCCCTCCTAACTGCATGGGGAAAGAGGGAATGATACCATGTGGTCGGAACAAACGATCATCGAAAGCAGTGAGAAGAGTCGGTGATGGAGACAAAACGGGCTAGCCAATGGCCTTCCAACATGCCAATGACATAACACATGTCGAGGCACCCTATTCAACCACCATGCGGAAAATGTTTCGAGTAAGAGTTTTCGTGGGGTGAGCCACTACTATCTGAAATGCTACGTGGTAAGGTAGACGAGGTTTTAAGTTGGTTGTATCCAGCATGATGGTACCTGGATTACAAGTCTCAGTAGATCCTAAATTGGTTAACAAAGATTTCCTCTGGGAAGGGTAGCTTTGGAGGAACTCCAAAGTGGATATTGCACAAGGGGTTTGAGACAAATCCTCCACCATAGAATAGTTCTGGGTAGCCCTTACGTTTGGGTTGTGAGAAGCTTTTTTGAACGTGCCTTTTGGGATGTGTGTCATTGCTTCACCCAAAGTATTCTCAATCTGTAGAGGAAGAGATGGGATTTCGGCTTCCTTACCCTTTTCAAAAGTGCTTGGTTTACTGTAGTCATGCGCTCTAGTCGATATAAAAGCATCGCCCTTCATCATATACACATTTGTGGATGGGGGATTGTTCAAAGACGGAGAGGGTCCTTGACTACCCCCTTCCATGCTTGTAGAGGCTTGGGTTAGGTTTTTCCCATGATGAAATGGATTGGTTAACATAGCAGGTTGTTGCTATGTCACAAACGTTTGGGCCTCTGCAAGCCGAGGACATTGGTGGGTTGGGTGGTCTTCCATGCATAGGTTGCATGGATACCTCGCCTTCCATTTTTCAGTGTTTCCCTCACCAACATTATTAGTGGGTTTCTTATCCCCCTTACCCTTGTTTCATTGTTTTTTCTTTCCTTCAGGCTGTTGGGTGGCCTTTGGATTTGTCGATTGCATTGTGTGTACATCCGACATTTTAGTAGTGAGAGCAGCCCAAGCAGTAGTTTGGTTGGCCATTGTGTGTTGTATGGACAATTGTTGCAATTGCTTTGTCAGTTTCGCAGTGGGATTTGTTTGTGCTGAACCAACAATACCATCGGCAAGTGGTCCAACTCTTTGTTTGGTTTTATCAAGTATTTATCGTGGAGCATCTAGAAATATCTCGTATAATAAACCAGACTAAGAATATATTAGCTCAAGCTGTTGAGCTCTCATGATGGCGTCCTCTTCAAAAATCACTCCCGACGTCGCGATGTCTTTGGATAACTGTGGGACCAAAGACTTAAGGAACCACTCTAGCAGGAATTCTGGTGGGACTGACACCTTAATTAAACTCTTCCAGCGTCTCCATTATCAGATGTGATCAAAGATATGGTCCACTTTTGTCTTTGCGAAATTGGCCAGCAATTCTTTGCCAGCGTCGTATCTCACAGGTAATTGGAAATGGTTTAGGAAAGCCATTGCCAATTCGTCGAAGGAAGAGTATCTTGAGCAATCAGGCTCAATGTACCATTTTGCAGCACTCCCAATGAGAGTACATTGAAACAATCGCCATTGTACGGAGTCATCTTTCAACGAGTTAGATGAGCACCAAATATGGAAGGTGGTCACATGATCTCCTGGATCTTCGTTAGGCTTGGCTTCAAACTTTGGTATGTCCAAAGGAAACTTCGTCACCATAGAGAGCCAAAGAGGATCGTGACAATTAAGGTCATTCAAAAACCTTGTCAAGTATAGCAAATGCAAGGTTGCCAAGAAAGGTAGTTTRGGTTGTTGGTGATAACTTGGAAAAAAGGGGCCTGGAGTTTGACTAGCACTAGGGTGCCAGAAAAAGTTTGGYTGCTGACCTGGGTTCTAATAAAAACCATGGCCATGACCAGCGTATGGATTTTTTGTATGAGGATACATCATTGGTTGATTCCCAAAATAGGATGTAGATGGTTGGGCGTGCATTATATTCGGAGKACTTTGGGAAGGGTTTCCCCATGCCGATCCCGTGGGGATAGGCATAATACCTTGTTCGTGGTTCCATTGGTTGTGAAAAGAATTGCCAGAGATCGACATTCCTGACAAGGGAATGGATCCTTGCCAAGAATTCCAAGGCCCCGGGGACTAGAACTTAGGGTTTTATCATGCATGCAGAAAAGACCTAAAGATTCCTACTTTCTACCATCATCCCAGACCTAATCCCCATTATTCTTAAGAAAATACGTAGTTAAGAAGATCAAGTGAGCATACCTTATTTCGAGCGTTTGATATCGATCCTTCTTCACGCTTGATCGCTCTGTGACTGCAACTCTCCTCCCAAGGCTAACCTACATTCACACAAGACAAATAAAGAACTCCACATGCATTTGATATATAGATTAATGGGTTAGATATTTAATCAACATGTATGCAATAAACCATGAAAACCTCATATGGTGGGATGGGAAAAGTACTTCTTTATTATTAACTTCAACAAATCAACTTACAATGGTGAAGCCGGCCACTGCTCCATGAACCTGGTCCTGGGCTCCTCTTCAACTGTCCTCCAATTTCTTTGCTCTATATTTCTCTTTGCACAAGGAAGGCTAAAGGTTGGGATACAAAGGGAATACTCAATTGGGTATAGTTTCTTTACTATGATTCTCCTCTTCTAAATGGGACCCCTAACCCTTCTTTTATAGGCTAGAATAAGCTAGGTATTTGGTCGAACCCTCAGCCATGCATTATCGAAAGGTTTAGTTAAATCACCCAAAGTTGTGTGTTCCATCAACAACTTTCCTTTTTTCATTCTTTTGTAAGTACACGCGGGTTGTATTGGGTCAGCTAGTGTGTACACGCGTGCAATAACGGGGTAGGTCATGTGGGCCTTTATAAAAGGGTTTTTTAAGAAGAGTTGTTCATCAATGTTTTGGAAAAGAAGGAATATGAGATGGCCTGATGCCAAGTAAGCATGTCTGGTGCAAATTAGGGTTATAATAGATGCCCCCTAATGTGTGAGGTCATAAGAGCATCTGATGGCCGAAATACATTAGTAATATTCACTGATGTGTCGAACAAGTGATCCCAGAGACCAGAAATTGGGAGGTGTCATCTGCAAAATAATAATTGTCTTACCGAGGCAGGCATACCCATGCTCGAGATAAAATAAAATCATGGCTACCAATCAAATACTCTATAGATCCATGTCATATAACTATATAAAGTGTAGCTGTGAGCAATACACAATGGAGATACATCTCGAAATCAAAAAGATATATGTGTAGAGTATCCATCTTCTAGAAGCTAATAAGGCCTGATGGCTGGAGATGCGGTCTTCAGAGCTCGAGAAACAACTTCAAAATATTCAAAAATCGGGTAGGAGTGTAATATGAGTGTACGAATTCACTACCTAGAGGTCTTTGACGGCTCATCGGTCATGGACTAGAGAATATTGATGATCATATTGAAGGCTTCATTGATTTCAAATAAAGACTTGATTGGACATTCAGGATGGTCGGGCATGAGGGCAAGAGACAAACTGCAAAGAGGCTGAATCAGGCTTGGTAAAAACTTCCCTTGGATGATAGCACGACAAATGATGAAACTTAGGTAGTATGGCATTAACATAAGTTTATGAGGCAGGAGGCAACACAAACTCTCCATATGTTTGAAAGAATAACCAAATGGAGGAGGACACAGCTCTATGTAGTGAGAAAAATATTCCTAAGGTCATATTAAATCCCAGAGTTTGATGAACAAATAGAAAGATGTGCTTTATACAAGGGCGACTCATTATGCTGCCAATAAAGAAAATACTTTTCCCTTCCTCTTTTTTGGGGTAGATTTGATTTTTTTGTCTTTTTCAATAATTTTGGAAAATGAATAAAAGAATGTTACATTACAAAGGAGGATCGAGTGTCACAAACATACTAGTTCCAAGCACACAGAACACAGGGATGCTTAGGGCAAAGGGACATATGCAAGAAAAGGACACTCAGGAAAAATCCGCCAGGGGCCACAGGTGTCAAGATGCAGAGGAAAAGTTCTACAGGGCTTGCGTATAAGGCATGCTTCAGATGGTTTAGTTGAGAGCAAAATGGAGCCGGCATTAGGCCAAAGACGTGGGTATTCAAATGCGGTTAATAAGACACACAATGGTAACGTCCTTTGATGTAAGTTTAACGAGCCCAGAGAAGGTAACCTTGGCAGTTTTTCATATTTAGAGTCTGAAAAACGTAAAAGGAGATTCTACTGGGGTACCTTTTTCAAAGGTAGTCTAGTTAGTTCGAAAAAGGGGTAAACTAGAACCAAAAAGACGTCAATTCAAAACCATTTTAATGAGTGTGATAAGGACAAGATCACTCGGCCATTTTTTCATTTTTAAGGAGTTTGAAAAAATCTTAAGTATGGACTCCGTCAGGAATGTTCTTCTGGACCATTTTAACGAGTGTGAAAGAATAAGGTCACTCGGTGATCTTTTCAATTTTAGGGAGTCTGAAAAGAGCTTAACTATGGACTCCGTGGAGGTTCCTTTCTTGTAAATTTAGTCCCTCAGGCCCGGAAAAGGGTTAAAACGATACCTGAGAGTACTCTTCTTGAGAGATGAAGTTCCTTAGAGTATACCTTTGTTCATACAGTTGATCGTCCATATTGAAAAAGTGGTAAACTACCACCAAACAGACGTGACTTTCAATTTTCATTTTAATGAACATGAAAGGCCACAAGATCGCTCATCAATCTTTTCATGTTTAGAGGGTATGAAAAGAGATTAAAAGAAGACCCGTTATGTATTTTGGGAGTCCCGAGGGTGAGGTCAATAGTGAAAAGGAATCATGCAAATGAGGCTCAAACTTGTAATCAAGAAAACAACAAGGACTCTCGAGCCTACATTCATTAGAGACAACATGGACACCATAATGTAGCCAGGATCTACCTAGGGCATCCATGTTCTAGTAAGCTCTACCACCAACTCGGGACACTTCTAAAGAAGCAATGGCGGTTCCATGTCACAACCTAATGGGATCGATCCTATGGAAAAGGGATAAAGACAACGAGATACAAAATTCAGGGTGGAAACCTAATCTACATGCTCAAGTTGATCATTGGAGATTTTTCCACGAACCGTCAAAAGTTACCCAAAATTCCAAAAAAAAATTGTCCTGATACTTGATCATACCCTTCCAATGCAACTTCTGAATCACTCTAAATGGTTTTTGGTTTAAAGAAAATGATAAGGGGGGCCAAAAAAGTGACAAAAAGAGGACAAAAAGTCTATAAATAGAAGTTGGTTGCTCATTATCACCATTGCTGATTTGGAAATTGACTCTAGAGAAAAAAAACCCCTTTGATAAAAGTGGTGATTTCGGGAGCTACAGTGGACGAAACTACCATCTATCTGGACCAAGTAAGTATAAAATCCCTCCTCTTTCAATTTAAATCTTTATTTATGCTTTGGGTTTCAAGTTTTGGGGGGGCATCGACCTTCAAAAGGTTGGCCCTAGGTCCATGCGGGTTGTCTCATGACAGGTCGCGTGTACATTCAGGTAGAGTAAACACTGCACGCATGTACACATGACTATCTTCATTACAGCCCGCGTGGACCCCCTTATTGAATGAAAAAAATTAAAAAAACAAGGGTTAACCCTCCTGAACTTGGTGTTTTGCAGGATGTATGTTCACTGGAGGGAAAGAGAGCATGAGGAGGTTAGTGAGTTGGTCGGGGAAGAGCCCAATGCTGTGGCTTCCTTAATGCAATGTGGGATGCTCAAGTTTTTATTATGTCCATTTGTGCGGGCACAACCTAGGCTACTGAATGTCTTGGTTGATTATTGGCATCTTGATGTAGAGGCCTTTATGTTAGAGAGGAAATCACTGGTGCCTACGACAGAGGATATATATTTTTTGACTGGACTCTCCAGGAGAGGGGAACCAGTCAACTTCTGGACATTTCCTTTGGGGCCTCATAACATATCGAAATTGATAGAACTTTATTGTGAGGTCGGTACCGATTGATCGAGCTCACAGGTGTCCATAAGCAAGATCACTGACTTATTGCTAAAGGAGATTGTGTTTCTTATTGGGAATATGATTGGTTTTGTGGCTCTACATCAGGAGTCCCGTGCACAGATGAACTGTGCAATCCAGTGCTTAAATGCACAAATATTTGAGTGGAGTACTACATTGCTAGATTGTATGAAGAGGCAGTTGACAGATTGTCATTCGCAGCAGCAGAGGAACTTTGGGTTCAGGACGATTCTATGCTCTTTATTCTTTGAAAGAGTTCTGAGCTTCAGTCCTCAAATGGTGGTACGAATACATCAGGTGTCTCTTCTTGCGGTTTGTAGATGGGCAGTGTTACTACCACGACAGGGTGGTGGAAGGACTAATGAGTCCTTTGATGATGATTTCTTCACTTGGCTATCGTGACAAATACCAGTCATAGAGGATTACCCTTATGTTGGGATTGATTTCTTGAGAGATTCTGAGATACCAGTACCTCCTGGTGAGGAGCAAGGAGAGATGGGTAAGTTTACATCATTTTTTTTTGGTGAAACATATGTAATTTTTTTTTTTTTTTTTTTACATATCATTTTTTTTATACCAAAGTATTTGACATATACTTGTTTGTTGTGTGTATATGTGGGACCAGTGCGACCTACTGACTATGCGAGGAACAAGCATCATCCTTAGCCAGGGGATGTACCTACTGCCGGAGGGGGACCAATAGTAGCAGGAGAGATTCCAGCCAGGGTGGCTGAGAGGGTGTTGAGACGAGTCGAGCAAAACTTTACCGCTCTCACCCACACAGTCCCTATGGTAGAGATTGAGCATATGCCACCATTTATGAAGCCTCATGTAGTGGGGGCACCACGACTGTGGGTCCGATTGTTTCGACGTTTGGCAAATGCTATTGATTAGTACAACAGGGCCCACAGGCCCTAACCTTAGTTAGACTTTTTACGTGCCGAGAGCACTACTTGTATATATTTTTTGAGGGCATAAGCCCCATGACTTGTTATTGGTCATACTTTTTAGGTGCTTGCGTCCACCTATGTACTATGGTGACTATGATATTATATATGGATTTTTATGTGTTTTTTTGTCTTATGGATCATATTTGCCTTTAAAAATGTATTTACATGTTTATGTGTATGTCCTTTCTTATGTGTGCGAGATTCCAATCTAAAATTTGATTAGCTAGAGTATCTGTAATTTGGTTTAATCTCCTAGGATTATGAAAATACGTAATATAGTCAAAGCTTTGTTCTAAGAGACGTACCTTAAGGAATCGTCGGTGTAAAGTCGAATCATGAACATGGTAGACTCTATTTAACTACGACACAACTAACTAAGCATCTAGATAGACCTAGAGATGAGAGATAACAAATGACATGGCATCACGAAGCAACTCAATAATTGTGCTATACTTGGCGACATTGTTTGTTGTGTCACCTAAGTATATACCTCCGGAAGATAATAACTAGCCTTGAGGTGTAAAAATTACCCAAGCTGCAGAGGCAAGCCTCCGAGTGTGTCGGCTAGCACTATCTGCATACCCAATGAACACCTCGGATTTGTTGGGTATGTGTTATATTCTTTGGATGTGTGTGTGTGGGTGCATCAGATATGACAACTGCGTCTGATGATCCCTCGCACTAGTTTTAGCGGATTTTTCTATTTTTAGCAGTTTTGTAAATTAATCCTAGATTAAAGGATTAGGGTTTTGGTATCTACAGAATACCTAAAATCATTGTATATATTGTATGGTACTGAATGGTGAAATTTGAGATAATGAATATAAGAAAGGTTTTCCCAGTTGAGGGTTTTCGGTATAAAATCTCTGTGTACTCTGTGTATGAGTCATTGATTAATTTTTGTCTTGCTTAAGAATCTATATGCATTTCTTTACTTCACGGGTTTAAAACTTACAGGATTCTCCTAACATCCGCCACAGTGATGAAAGATAACATCAAAAATGACACGTCCATAATACTAAAAGAAACTAGAAAGTAATAGTACAAAGACTATACATATGTTACAAAAAGTTACCCATGGCGACCTGCCTATGAGTAATACTTCTTGAGGTAGAGCCCATTTCTAGTCTCTGCCAAAGCATTCCCTTTGATGTCAACCAGATGATAAGCACCCTTCTCTAGAACCTCTTTTATGATGAAAGGTCTGAACCACATGGGTTTGAATTTTCCTGCCCCGAGGGGGTCCTTATCTTGGTCATAGACCAGGACAAGGTCACCTTCAGATAAAATCCGAGGACGAACAGACCTATCATACTGACACTTGAATTTATGTTTTTGAGCCTCGTTTTCCAAGGCCGCATCACGACATTTCTCATTGAGTCGCTCAAGGTATAATAACCGTTCTTCAAGTGGAGAAGTATCTGGAAATAATTGTACTGCCAACTTTAGGGACGGGATCTGACATTCCATAGGAAAGATTGCTTCCAGCCCGTAAATGAGTTGAAAAGGTTAGAAACCAGTTGCAGTCTTAACAGACATTTGGTAAGCCCATAATGTTGAGTATAACATCAAATGCCAATTTAACTTGGTTGAGTTGATCATTCACTGTAGGATGGTCTTAAGATATTTATTTACTTCTTCCACCTGACCATTTTCTTGGGGGTAGTAGGCTGATGAATGTTCTTTCCGCAGCCCAAGATTTGATGTTAACTCGGTCATCATCTGGTTCTGAAAGTGACTTCCATGGTCAGTGACAATCTCGCTCGGGACATCAAACCTTGCTATTATCTGGTTGAATAAAAAGAGAGCCACAGTCTCTCCATCATCTTTAAACGTTGGCATAGCTTCGACCCACTTCGTGAAGTAGTCTATGGCTACAATGATATAATGGTTCCCCCTTGCTGAAGGAGGGTTACATATAGTGTAATCAATCCCCCACTTGGTGAAGGGACCAACTGCGATGATAGGAAACATGGGAGTGGGATGTGCCCTCATCTTCCGAGAGAAGATCTGGCATGGGTGGAACTTCTTGACCGATTCGATACAATCTTTGATTAGTGTTGGCCAGAAGTAACCTACTCGTAAAATCTTTTGGGCTATTGCCAACCCAGAAAAATGACCGCCACATGCTCTGGTATGGAAATCGTTAAGCACGATAACTTCTTCTTCGTGAGTGAGACATTGGCATAGGATGCAGTCTACACATATTCGATACAACGTATCATCGAGTATGAGATAATTCTTAGCCTGATGGTGTATATGTCAACGCTCATCACGAGAAGCAGAGGTCGGGCACTTCAAATTTTGAAGATAGATAAGTATATCTCCGTACTAGGGATATAAATATGTGATCAAAAACATATCTCCTCTGATAGGCGACTCTTCGGGCACAACATCCCCTGACTCAACCAAAGGTTCTGAAATAAGTTCTTTGAAGACCAGTGAATTTTTGGATTTCGTGAAATGAAATCTATGTCAAATTCCTCGAGGACGACTATCCACCTACTGATCCTTTTTCCTATTACCCATTCTGTCAACATGTACTGAAACGGATTCAAGACAGCAATGACGGTGGTCTTGCGAAACAAAACATAATGATGGAACTGTTGAACAACATGGACTGTTGCCAATGCAAGTTTTTCGATATGAGAATAATTGAGCTCCAGTCCTATGAGGCCTCGGCTCAGGTAATAGATCACATATTCTTAGAACAAGTCATCCTCCTGAACTAAGACCATGCCAATGGTTGACTCTTCTACAGCCAGGTATAATAAGAAATCTTTGTTATAGTTAGGTGGACGAAGCAGAGGGGCAGTTGTGAGGGCATGTTTCAATGTCTCAAAAGACAGTTGAGAAACATCATCCCAATAAAAAGGAACATCTTTCTTCAGTAAGTGCATAAATCCCTTTGTGATTTCGGCATAGTTGGCGATGAAACGTCTTAAAAAAATTGCCTTGCTCTGTAGACTCTAAAGTTGAAGGATTGTGCGCGGGGGAGGCAACTGAATTATCACCTCAACCTTGAGAGGATCGACCATGATCCTTGTTGTTGACACTATGAAACCTAACAAACGTCCTGATGTTATGCAAAAACTACACTTGTTTGGATTCAAGCGAATCTGGAAGTAGCGACGACGCTCAAAGATAAGTCAGAGGTGGGTGGGATGATCTGTTCTCTTGTGAGATCGAGATGATAAATCATCTAAATAGGCCTAGGCTATATGCTTGAGGTCATGGAAAGAAAAATACATGGCCCCCTGAAAGGTCTCACCAATATTTTTGAGACCAAAGGGCATCTTACGATACACGAATGTACCCCATGGACAAATGAATGTTGTTTTTTTCTGGTCCTCAAGTTTGACTTGTATTTGATTATATCCTGAAAAACCGTCCATGAAAGAGAAGGCCTCACAATCGGCACATTCATAAATTATCTGGTCGATGAATGGTGTGGGAAAATTATATTTTGAATAGGCTTGTTCAAATGATGGAATTATGTACATACACAAATCGTTCTTTGTTTCTTATTGACCAACATAGGATTTGACACCCATTGGGTCAAATGGATAGGATAGATAAAACCAACATTTAGCAACTTCTCAACTTCAACCTTAATGGTTGATGCTTTCCTGGGATTAACTGGATGAAGCTTCTGTCGAACAGGCTTGGCATCTAGATAAGTTGTGATTTCATGTTTGACTATTTTTGGATCGATGCTTGGCATTTCCTCGTAAGACCAGGCAAAAGTGTTGTGAGATTCTTTAAATAGATCTGTGTAGATTTGAATCTCTCTAGGGGAGCAGTCAGCTCCGACGAAAACATTCTCCATGATGCCATGGGTTCTGGAGATATTGATCGGTATGGTTTCAACGATGGTTTCCATATTACCCTCAGCATAGCCCTCGTGTGTGGCTAAGGGATTAATATGACAAGACCTATCTCCATTCATAGTCAATATGAATTCTCTGGCTTTGATTCTGCTTAAATCTGGGAGAAAGTATGATCTGTGATGAAGATCATCCCAGGGTTTGTCTGGACTAGTCATTGCTTCAATTACTGCCTCGTTAGAGGACAAGACTAAGTCTAATGAATTGGTGTCAGTGAGAGAACCTTGAGATCAAATAGGCTCTAGAAGCGGATCTAACTCTTGTGCAGGAGTTGGATCTATGTTGGCTGAAGCTTGTTGGACTAAAGAGTACACTACTTCAGCTGCGGACAAGGGCATGGACATGCCTGGGTGCCCTGTCCCATCCATCATGGTCGATGGGGAAGGAAGTATCCACAGATCATTGAAGTGAGTCGTGCAAAACGATGAAACTTGGAAAATCTCAACCTTATGGTGGTCGGATATGAAATTGACATCGCCTTGAGGGGGCGGGTAATCGAAGGTACCCATCAAAGATGGGCACAAACCAACCCCTACGTTGACTATGTCTGGTTGAGGATTATCAATCATTAGGACTGCGGACACCCCCAATGAAGGGTCAGGTCTGGAAAAAGACAATTGATCAATGATCACAATTCGGTCTTCGTGTGAAAAAAATAAGATCCAAAAAATTGTAGCAACCACTACTTGCATGGAATAAGTCCAACTCCTTCCTAACAAGAGATTGTAGTCAAGGGACGCGTCAACTACTTGTACATTGATGCACACGGTCTTCCCTCCTAACTGCATGGGGAAAGAGGGAATGATACCATGTGGTCAGAACAAGTGACCGTCGAAAGAAGTCAGAAGAGTCGGTGACGGAGACAAAACGGGCTGGCTAATGGCCTTCCAACATGCCAACAACATAACGCATGTCCAGACGCCCTCATCAACCACCGTGTGGAAAATATTTCGAGTAAAACTTTCATGGGGTGAACCACTACTATCTGAAACACTACATGGTAAGGCAGATGAGGTTTTAAGTCAGTTGTATCCAGCATGATGGTACCCAGATTACAAGTCTTGGTAGATCCTTAAGCGGTTAACAAAGCTTTCCTCTGGGAAGGGCAACTTTGGAGGACCTCCAAAGTAGACATCGCACAAGGGGTTTCAGACAAATACTCCACCATAGAATAGTTCTGGACGACCCTTGCGTTTGGGTTGTGAGAAGCGTTTTTGAACACGCCTTTTGGAATGCGTGTCATTGTTTCGCCCAAAGTCTTCTCAATATGTAGAGGAAGAGATGGGAGTTTGGCTTCTTTGAACTTCTCAGAAGTGCTTGGTTTACAGTAGTCATGCGCTCTAGTCGATAGGAAAGCATCACCCTTCATCATATACACATTCACGGATGCAGGATTGTTCAAAGATGGAGAGGGTCCTTGAATGCCACCTTTCCTGCTTGTAGAGGCTTGGGTTAGGCTTTGCCCATGCTGAAATGGATTGGTTAACACAACAGGTTGTTGCTGTGTCACCAAATTTTGGGCCTTTGCAAGCCGAGGAAATTGGTGGGTCGGGTGGTCTTCCGCGCACAGGTTGCATGGATACCTCACCTTTCGTTTCTCAATGTTTTCCTCGCCAGCATTATTAGTGGGTTTCTTATCCCCCTTACCCTTCTTTCATTGTTTTTTATTTCCTTTAGGCTACTGGGTGGCCTTTGGATTGGTTGATTGCACTATGTGTACATCCGACGTTTTAGTAGGGGGAGCAGCCAAAGCAGTAGTTTGGCTGGCCACTGTGTGTTGTATGGACAATTGTTGCAATCGCTTTGTCATTTGCTCAACGAGATTTGTTTGTGCTGAACCAACAATACCATCAGCATGTGGTCCAACTCTCTGTCTGGTTTTATCAAGTATTGAGCATGGCACATCTGGCAAGATCTCGTATAATAAACTGGACTGAGAATAGATTAACTCAAGCTGTTGAGCTCTCATGATGGCGTCCTCTTCGGAAAACACTCCCGACGTTGTGACGTCTTTGGATAATTGTGGGACCAAAGAATTAAGGAACCACTCTAGCAGAAATGCTAGTGGGACTGGCACCTTGTTAAGAACCAAACATCAATATAACATATAAAAACCTCAGCAAAAGTACTCAACACCTTGAAAAAGAGATAATTTTAGATAATAAGCCTCTTCGAGGGGCCAACCTCCTTTTACCCCACTTAAATGTTCAAGTACAAGATGATTCAAAATGAAAATGTCTCCTTGGTATATATAGGAGACTAGGAGGTATAATGGCTTAAAGACGACATAATTAAAATAACATTACTAATCTAAATTACAACTAATGGCCTAAAGCCAACATAAATAAAATAGCATTACTAATCTAATATGCCCTAATTAATGGGTAATGAGCCAATATTAGGGCTTAACATGCCCCTCCCCTTGAGACAAGTGTTGTCCACAACGCTTGAGTAACTTTGGATGCTTCTGTATAAAAGACTCATCTTCCCAAGTGGAATCTTCAGCCGGTAGTTTCCTCCATTTAATGAGATACTCTGAAATGGATCTAT
>JASDQU010105999.1:280868-296312 GCA_032191745.1 Picea mariana | reverse complement strand
GGCAACCTCCTTTTACCCCACTTAAATGTTCAAGTACAAGATGATTCAAAATGAAAATGTCTCCTTGGTATATATAGGAGACTAGGAGGTATAATGGCTTAAAGCCGACATAATTAAAATAACATTACTAATCTAAATTACAACTAATGGCCTAAAGATGACATAAATAAAATAGAATTACTAATCTAATATGCCCGAATTAATGGGTAATGAGCCAATATTAGGGCTTAACACACCTTAATTAAACTCTTCCGTGTCTCCACTCTCGGATGTGATCAGAGATATGGTCTGCTTTTGTCTGTGCGAAATTGGTCAGCAATTTTGTGCCAGCATTGTATCTCACAGGTAATTGGAAATGGTTTAGGAAAGACATTGAAAGAAGAGTATCTTGAGTGGTCAATCTCAATGTACCCTTTTGCAGCACTCCCAATGAGAGTACGTTGAAACAATCGCAACTATATGGAGTCATCTTTCAACGAGTTAGATGAGCACCAAAGATGAAAGGTGGTCACATGATCTCCCGGATCTTCGTTAGGCTTGGATTTGAACTTTGGTATGTCTGAAGGAAACTTCATCAACATAGAGGGCCAACGTGGATTGTGACAGATAGGGTCATTCAACAACCTTGTCAAGTCTGGAAAATGCAAGGTTGCCAAGAAAGGTAGTTTGGGTTGTTGGTGATAACCTGGGAAAAAGGGGCCTGGAGTTTGACTGGCACCAGGGTGTCAGGAAAAGTTCAGCTGCTGGCCTGGGTTCTGGTAAAAACCATGGCCATGACCAGCGTATGGATTCTATGTATGAGGTGACATCATTAGTTGATTCCCAAAATAAGACGTAGATGGTTGGGCGTGCATTATATTTGGAGGACTTTGGGAAGGGTTTCCCCATGTTGATCCTGTGGGGATAGGCATAGTATGTTGTTCGGGGTTCCATTGGTTGTGAAAATAATTTCCCTAGATTGGTATTCCTGACGAGGGAACGGATCCCTGCCAAGAATTACAAGGCCCTGATACAAAAGAAGTTCCTAGGTTTGCCCCCTATGTAGGAATATTACTCTGCATAGGAATAGGTTGTTTGAAACAGATATTGCCCCCAATCGGGAAAGAAGTTGATGAGAAGGCATTGTTACCAAAAACACCGAACAAAGAAAATGGTGTCGAACCTACCAGCATATTATGCGAAGGTGGTCCTTGACTTCCTGCTCCAAATAAACTATGGTGTGCAGGTGGCCCGGCGGATGGCTGGTGCTTGCCATCAAGCGAAGTGGACAAAGGAGGTATATGACCTCCCCCATAAGGGAAAGCATTAAAAGGAGCTGAATTTCCCCCCATGTGGCCTTGTAGAGGAGCGTTAGAGCTCCCTGCCCCCATACCTAAGGCCTTTGAAGTGGAGTAGGAAATTATAGGACTTGTACCTGAGCTAGGCATCCCGTTTGAGAATGGAGGGTCTGTCGGACTTGGTGTGAAAAGGGTTGTGGCCACCATTATAGACAGGATCAGTCCACTTTGCGAGGTAGAGGTGGTCGATACCATGGTGGCTCGGACCGGTGATGGTGGGTTTGGAGGTGGAAACTCTCCTATGGTGACAACCGTAGTGGGAATTGAAGCATTCCCAGAAGGAGTGATAACATTTGTTTCCATTGCTACATGCGACACTGTCTGGCACTCGTAAGGGTGAAACAATACGATGATGGGTGTCAAAATATCAGTGGTTGGAGTTTTAGGTGGACCAATAGCTTTTGCTCCAGAGTCTAAAATGGTCATTTCCTCCAATTGTTGGTCAGGCACAATTTCTTGTGACCCGGTCGCTTCAAAAGACCCTTGTTGGTATAGCTTTCACCTTAGTGGTGGTGGGGGTGGCTGTAGTGTAACCAACGACAGGCCCAGAAGCCTTCGTGACCGGTGGAGCTCGTGATCCTCCATTGTGTGAGAAGATCAAAGACACTCTAGGGATTTCTATTCATTCAAAAAACAACACACACTAAAAAATTCCCTACAAGATAAACCAAGCAAACACTAAACTAATTGGAAGAACAGTTACAACAACCAACACTAGAGAAACTTACTAGTGCAAGTGAAAATCGAACACGGAAGCACCCTCTGGGTATAATATACAAGCATGGCTTGATGTCTATCCTAGGTACTATGGTATACCCCCATATTCACCTGTGTATGTCTCTAAAAAGATAGGCAACTAGGTTGCCAACGCACGAACAGTCACCAGGCAGGTACAATCGAAAGTCAGGTAGACCACAATGAGCAGGGTATCGAGCTTGAAACCTATTAAGGGTATCGAAAGAAAGTGGTCTAGAAGACAACTGAGGACCTTGAATGGATTCGAGACCCATGAAGCTCCATGGCAAATGAAATCGACGAAATCCCAAGACAAGCCCTCTATATGTGTTCTCCACTACAATTGGTCCAACTTTGGAGGGGTTATCTCCACTACCTTTCCGCACGCAACCTCGTGTTTATCCCCTGTGTTAGAGGGGGGTCCCAGATAACTTTCATGATACTATACTTTGACACTTCCTAACTCAGACTCCAATGTTTGATTTTAATGGCCTTGAAGAGTTTCCTCTCCAACCTAATTCAAGGCCCTAATCCTAAACTAGTTGGTTGACCCTACAAACATAAAAAGTCTAATGAATTTTAGATTTAGCGTTAATTTTTATGGCTTGTCTTAAGTCAAAGGTTATGAAAGTGAAACTAGTGATGTTTGAAAGATGAAAGAAAAAAATAAACAAAAAGCTGGAAAAGAACCTTCACTTAACTCAAATCTTAAACAACTTTTCAAATTTAAAAATTTTCTAAGATCTTTAAACAACAAAATCAAAGCAAGATTTCAATCGACTACGACCTACTTATGATATAAGTAAACCGTCAAGAACTTATGAAAACAAAGACTTTTGTCTGGTTACTAATGCAAAACAACACTTTTTAACCAAACAAAGAAAATAAAACATCTTTTTTTTTTTTTTGAATGCTCACAAAGAAAAATGGAAAAATATCAACAAGTCAAAACCAAGAGTCACTTTAAAAATCGCACACAAGCAAATTAAAGTTGGACTCTCGCACTTGTCTAAAATCCCTATAAAAGAAAATTTTGAGGAAAAACTTCTAAATGAAAAAGGAAAGTTATTGCTGTGATAAAACCTAAGTTATTGACCATGATGAAAGAGACCCAGAAACCTGAGAGGTATAGCTTTTTTCAAAGGAAAGGATGACTACCTCACTTTCAACAAAAAATTTCTCCTCAAGCACATTGATGACAATTCAATAGAAAGCATGTGCACACGAGCTGTGTAAAGTTAGAGCACGTGTACACGCGTGTTGGCCTTATACAGGACGCGTGTATCTCTGAACCTCTGAGACAAATGAAAAAACAAGAAAGTCAACCCAGGCAAAGATTGCTAGTACTGAGAACTAGAATCTCTTGAAGACTCAGATACTTACTTTAACAGGAATAAGAAAACAATTCAAGGAAAACTTCATAGAACAAACCAATCTGAAGTGAAACCTAGGCTATAGACTGCAAACAAAAAAGACTAGAAAGAGTTCCAGAAAACCCCCGAGAAGGTCTACTTCTAATAGGGAAGAGGATGAATGCCTCTCTAAAAGAAATTTTCTGGAATCATACATGCAACTAACACTTCCTCAGCTAGCGTGTACACGTAGGCTGTGAAAATGTAAGGAAAGGGTACACATGTGTAGACCTGATACAGGCCGTGTGTACCTCTGTGGGTCTCAGAAAAAAAATACAGTCAGGGAAATAAACAAAGATAACTGGTATGGAAGACCAAGATCTCTGTTAGCTTAGAATTTTGCAGAAACTTTAAAAATAGGAAATGAAACCAGTTCTTAAAAATACCCAAAAAATACTCCCAGGAACCCTAGATAATCCCCAGTATGGTGGCTAATTCTGTTGTGAGTGGGAAATCCCTCTACGGACTAGCACTTAGGGTTTTATCATGCATGTAGAAAATACCTAAAGATTCCTACTTTCTACCATCATCCCGGACCTAATCCCCATTATTCTTAAGAAAATACATAGTTAAGAAGATCAAGTGAGCATACCTTATTTCAGGCGTTTGATGTTGATCCTTCTTCACACTTGATCTCTCTTTGAATGCAACTCTCCTCCCAAGGCTGACCTACATTCACACAAGACAAACAAATAACTCCACATGCATTTGATATATAGATTAATGGGTTAGAGATTTAATCAACATGTATGCAATAAACCATGAAAACCTCATATGGTGGGACGGGAAAAGTACTTCTTTATTATTAACTTCAACAAATCAACTTACAATGGTGAAGTCGGCCACTACTCTGTGAACCTCATCCTAGGATCTTCTTCAACTGTCCTCCAACTTCTTTTCTCTATATTTCTCTTTGCACAAGGAAGGCTAAAGGTTGGGACAAAGGGAATATGAAATCGGGTATAGTTTCTTTACTATGATTCTCCTCTTCCAAATGGGACCCCTAACCCTTCTTTTATAGGATAGAAGAAGCTAGGTATTTGGTTGAACTCTCAGCCATGCATGGTCGAAAGGTTTAGTTAACTCACCCAAAGTTGTGTGTTCCGTCAACAACTTTCCTTTTTTCATGCCTTTGTAGATACATGTAGGTTGTCTTGGGTCAGCTGGTGTGTACACGCATGCAGTAATGGAGCAGGGCGCGTTGGCCTTTATAAAAGGGGTTTTTAAGAAGAGTTGTTCATCAGTGTTTTGGCAAAGAAGGAATCTGAAATGGCCTGATGCTAGGTAATCATGTCTGGTGCAAACTAGGGTTATAATAGGCTTCCCATATCAGCTTCACTCGCTCGCTTGATGGAACACATATATGTTCGAGATGACACAACAACCCATCCTGAAGATGGAAATTATCGACAACTACGTTTTCACCCAAAATTTGGTAGGTGGTGGAAAAGTCCAGTTGTATCTCATAGAGTTGGGGCCATCTAGAGGTCACATGGCCGCAGGAGTCTAGCACCGTGGTGCATGCCACGACTGGTGGTTTGCTGAGGAAATCAACAATGCGATTGGTGCTTCCTATATTATACTTGATGTTGACGTGGAATTGATGCAAGTATGTCGACCACTTTTGATGGCGATCATTCTGTAATTTTACTTGAGTTTGCATGAACTAGAGTGGCTTCTAATCAGTGTGGATGATTGTCTCCTTCCCAAGAATGTAATGTCTCCACTGGCGGCAGGCTTGCAAAATGGAGTACATTTCTTTGTCATAAGTAGGGTACTTACGGACAACATCTGATAGTGTCTCACTATGATAGGCCATGGGGTGGTCATGCTGAGTGAGAACGAAACCCACCGCATAGTCTAAAGAATTTGTCTGGATCTCAAAGGGTTGTTGTAGGTTTGGTAGTGAAAGTACTGGGGCTGAGCACAAACACTGCTTCAAATCATCGAACACTTCTTGTTGGGACTGTCCCCACACAAATTTCTCTTTACCACCATCCCTGGCTATTTGGCTGAGGGCCCATGCAATATGGGAGAATCCCAACACAAACCTATGGTAGAAATTGGCAAGGGCCAAGATGCTCTGAAGCTCAGTGAGTGTGGTTGGGGCTGGCCAGTCATGGATGACTTGGATCTTGGCTAGATCCACATGCATGCCATGATGATCAATTATGTATCCCAGGTAATGGACCCTGTCCATGTCGAAGGAGAATATTTCCAAGTTGACATATAGCTTGTGCTGTTGCAAGGTGTGCAGAACCTGTTGAGTATGCTGCAAGTGTTCGACCCAAGTCTTGTTGTAAATGATAATGTCATCTAGTGATCTGAAAATAGAGGGTTGACTTGTTATACTATGCAAGCACCCTCTATTCCATTTAAATTAAATTTACAGTACCTTTCTCAATGTGTTAAAATATGCAAGATAGATTATGTACCAAGTTTATGCATTTTATTTAAATGTTCATGTGTGAGGAATTTTTCCTTTAAATGGTTAAATATGTGTTTTAAATAAATACACAAAAAACATAACTTGTAGCAAATAAACCATCAAACTCACAACAATAAAAAGATGATAAAGGAGTTCACCCCTCTCTGGGCTACATCTCCTTGAGCCTCCATCAATGGACTTGGCTCCTTGGGATTAATTTGTCAAAGATTCTTTGACAATATGTTACTCAACTCCAATGGAATTTCTGACTATACCATTGGGATCAGAATACATAAAAACCCAAAAAATGACTAATAAAACTCTGAAAACGGATCATGGCTCATCCGGGCATGACCTCTTCTACATGTGGCCTTGAGCTTCCCTGAGCTTCCTTGTGGAAAAAACACCTGTAAAAGTCCTCAACTGCCTCTGAAACCTATCCCAATGTGTTCAAAGCATAATAATTATCCAAAAATGACTATTCGGTCACATAAAACAGACTTGGGCTCATTTGAGCATGACCTGAATCAATGAGGGCTTCAAGCTCCATAGAGCTCTTTGAAACTTCAATGGTGAAAAACCTACAAAAGAAGCCTTCAAATGGCTTTGAAAACATTGAAATGGATTCAAAACATCCAAAAACCCCTAGTTGGGCTTTTTCGTCACCTCATTTGGCCAAAAAATGAAGAAGATAGGCCTCCTGGAAGTTTCCCCTTCAAACTTGTTGTCTCTGGTTCGCCAAAATGCACCTTTGTGTGGCCAACCTAGCACATGCGCTCAATATCATGCTAAAACCTAGCACCAGTGCATAACCGAATAACGGTGTGAACTGTAGGACGTTTAACAGAACTAAGCCCCTAGCCGCTAAACTGTTGGGCGCATGGTCCATGTGACCGCGCAAGAAAAGGGCTAAGTCCCAGTTCAAATGGCAAAGAGACACGTGTCGGGTGCGTGGTTGTGGTCGTTATAAAACTCCCGCGCATTGTTCCATCATTCATATGCATTGTTAATACAACCGTGGGCTAACTGTTTGAAATGTGCGTGCCAAAATTTGTGGACAGATCATATGGTATTGTGTGTGCGACCGGGGGCTGGGGCTAAGCCCCAGCCCAGACGCACCCCAAAACACAATACATTCCAATTCAAATATAAATAAATTCATATATATAACAAGAAACAAAGTGTGGCGTGCCAGTTGGCAGCCATTTCCAAAGTGCTTGCTCTATGGTGGAGGTCTGGGGTTCGATCCCCACGGACTCTATAAATTTTAAACAACCAAACCAATAACAGGGTGCCACGTGGCAGCCCACGATTGGGCCACGTGGCACCAAACCACTTGAACAAAAATATGCCACGTGTCAAAAATTGATTCATCCACATCTGCCAATAAATGAATGCCATGTCCCCAACTGCCACCTTAGCATATGGTTGTGCCATGTCATCATATGACCCTGCCACGTCAGCATCCGTACGGACTATACAGTCATCACATTTTTTTTGCCTGTTTGATGATTTGAACAGAAAGAGATATCTCACTCATTCGATGTCCATTTGAACCCAAATGGGTTGCGTTGGGTTCGTGACGACGAGGGCTATGCACCCGTTCTTTTTGAGGCAATTCTGAGAACTTTGATTTTTGAGCAAAATTTTGACCCCTGGTCCAGATTCTGATCACCCCTTCCCACTGAAAGGATTTTGGACCCACAAAAGCTTATGATCATCTGCTTGAGCTTCAATACTCTTCTTCTTCCAAGTTCTATCAACTGATTCTACTTGAAAGTCTTTTTGACAATCACCTGGATACCTTGACATGCCTTGCACTACAACTGGCTATGTCCCTCAACCACTATCCTCTGGCTGCTGTTGAACCACTATTCTCTTTGTGCTTGGAAAACTGCCAACCTTCCCACTGAGAATCAAGTCCCTCTTACGAATTCTTTGGCATCAAAACAATTCGCTCTACAATGGCTGCAAAAACTTTCCTACGACATCTTGTCACAAACCAAGAAAACCATCAATCTTGAAAACAAATTTATACAAGACTGAAAATGATGCCAACAAAGTATTTTTTCTCTTCAAGCAAATGGTCGCATCTTGTACTTCATCAAAGAACATGGCATTTTCCTGCATCTTGGTGTACTCGAAATCAACTTACAAGCCAACAAACACCATCGACTAACATAAGTCGAAAAACATGATCGACACAACATAGTTGTCAAGACAACATCGACACAAGCCGAGACTCATTTGAAACATATCGACCTTCCCATAATGACAAGTCGACATTCATGATACACAATCATGTTACAATCATGAGTCATTCATGATGAACTATCACCAGTTCATTGTTTATGCACACACAAAAACACATGTATGTGCATAGCTCTTCAACTCTCCTTCAAGTACAAACATAAGTACATAAACCCAAAACATGTGGGTACATAAGAGCTGAATATGAAAAAGATATATGGCTGTAACAAGTGAGCATCATACCCCTCTTTTACATCCTCCTGGTGAAGTTGTGCAACAAACAAGAATGCCTTCAAACGAATTGCATTCACATGCAACTTGCATCATACAAGTTGTAATAAATCACTACAACTTGTCATACTCTCAACATAAATGCATACATAAGGATGAAATGTGCATCTACAATAGAAAATGCAATCCTTACTTGCTCAAGAAATCCAACCATTTCTTACCAAGCCAACTCAATGGTGATTTTTTCTGCTGAAAATCATCTTCTTGTGAATCATTTTGACACACATCGATGATGGAATCTCCTCTTCCATTATTGCCAATATATTTATCCATCTGCTTCTTGTGCTATGGATTAGTGGTTGGATGCAATGTCCAACATTGGTCAATGAGATGAACCCTCTTCTGAAAATGAGTGCAAATCTTTTCCATCCTCTTTTCAAGTTGTCTTTTCTTGTAAAGTTTCCTGAAAGTAGTCAATCTTTTCCAACATTTTGAAACATGATGGTTATATAAACCACAATATGTACATGCATTTTTTCTTCCATTTTTACATACAAATTTATCAGGCTTAATATAATCAAAAGCAACTGAATGATAGGCAAAATTATACCTTGAACATTCACCTTTATTGCCTCTTTGAGGAGGTGAATTTGAAGAGTTACAAGCTCTCCTTTGAAGACCAACAACAGTGTTCTTGTCCTCGTCGTTGTCACAACTCTTTCATTTCACACATTTGCATTCATCTTGAACACAATCTTTGCATGCTTGAGGGATTGAACCTGCAACAAAAGTTGTTCTTGGAACTTTTTCCCTTGTCTCCTCAACTTTGGAATATGCTCCATCTTTTTGTTCATATACAAGACCACAATACTTGGGCCTCTCTTCAACAAAAATAGGCTCAACAATGCCTTGTGCATGCTTGCCTAACCCTCTACCTTCATAGCCCATTTTTAACAATAACTTGGACCCTATTCCTCTTGTGTGATTTTCAAAAACACCAAAGCATTCATCTTGAGAGGAACTTGAAGATAAACTAACATTACATACCTCATGTTCATGCATGTACTTGGTAAGGGTTTCCTTTGCCTCATGAAGTTGAGTCTCCATCTCATGCAACTTTTCAAGAAGCTGGTCTTTCTCCTTCTTCATGGCCATCAACTACTCTTGAAGGGAAATGCTCTCTTCTCTATCTTCCCACAATTCTTGTATCATATATCTCATGGTTACAAACTCCTTCAACATCTCTTTGTCAAATAACTTGGATAATGAATATGTATGAGAACTATCAATGTTTGAAGCTTCCTCCATCCTTGCAAGATATCAACTTCAACACAAAACTTGCACAATAATACCAACAGCTAAATCTCTAGCTATCAATGGAAATCACATGAGCAAACAAACTAAGCTCTGATACCACCTGATCTAAAAATAGGGGGCTGACTTGTTATGCTATGCAAGAACCCTCTATTCCATTTAAATAAAATTTACAGGACCTTGCTCAATGAGTTAAAATATGCAAGATAGATTATGTGCCAAGTTTATGCATTTTATTTAAATGTTCATGTGTGAGGAATTTTTCCTTTAAATGATTAAATATGTGTTTTAAATAAATACACAACAAACATGACTTGCAGTAAATAAACCATCAAACTCACAACAATAACAAGATGATAAAGGAGTTCACCCCTCTTTGGGCTACATCTCCTTGAGCTTCCATCAATGGACTTGGCTCTTTGGGATTAATTTGTCAAATATTCTTTTACAAGATGCTTCTCAACTCCAATGGAATTTTTTACTATACCATTGGGATCCAAATACATAAAAACCCCAAAAATGACTAATAAAACTCTGAAAACGGATCATGGCTCATCCGGGCATGACCTCTTCTACATGTGGCCTTGAGCTTCCCTGAGCTTCCTTGTGGAAAAAACACCTGTAAAAGTCCTCAAATGCCTCTAAAACCTATCCCATTGTGTTTAGAGCATAATAATTAGCCAAAAATGACTATTCAGTCATAGAAAAAAGACTTGGGCTCATTTGAGCATGACCTCAATCAATGAGGGCTTCAAGCTCCCTAGAGCTCTCTGAAACTTCAATGGTGAAAAAACTGCAAAATAAGTCTTCAAATGGCTTTGAAAATAGTGCCAGTGGATTCAAAACATCCAAAACCCCCTAGCTAGGATTTTTCGACACCTCATTTGGCCAAAAAATGAAGAAGATAGGCCTCCTGGAAGTTTCCCCTTCAAACTTGTTGTCTTTGGTTCGCCAAAACGCACCTCTGTGTGGCCAACCTAGCACACGTGCTCAATCTTGTGCTAAAACTTAGCACCAGTGCATAATTGAATAATGGTGCAAACTGTAGTATGGTTAACAGAACTAAGCCCCTAGCCACCAAACTGTTGGGCGCATGGTCCATGTGATTGCGCAAGAAAAGGGCTAAGTCCCAGTTCAAATGGCAAAGAGACACGTGTCGAGTGCATGGTTGTGGTCGTTATAAAACTCTCGCGCATCTTTCTATCGGTCATATGCATTATTAATACAACCGTGGGCTAACCATTTGAAATGTGCATTCCAAAATTTGTGGACAGGTCATATGGTATTGTGTGTGCGACCGGGGGCTGGGGCTAAGCTCCAGCCCGGATGAGCCCCAAAACATAATACATTCCAATTCAAATATAAATAAAGTCGTATATATAACAAGAAACAAAGTGTGGCGCACCGGTTGGGCATCCATTTCCAAAGTGCTCGGTCTATGGTGGAGGTCCGGGGTTCGATCCCCATGGACTCTATAAATTTTAAACAACCAAACCAATAACAGGGTGCCACGTGGCAGCCCACGACTGGGCCACGTGGCACCAAACCACTTGACCAAAAAGATGCCACGTGTCAAAAATTGATTCATCCACATCTACGAATAAATGAATTCCATGTCACCAACTGCCACCTCAGTGTATGGTCGTACCACATCATCATACGACCCTGCCACGTCAGCATCCGTATGGATTATACGGACTGTACAGTCAACACATTATTTTTTGCCTATTTCACGATTCAAATAGAACGTGATATATCACTCATATGACGTCTGTTTGAACCCAAATGAGTTGCGTTGGGTTTGCGACGACGAGGGCTATGCACCCGTTCATTTTGAGGCAATTCCGAGAACTTTTATTTTTGAGCAAAATTTTGACCCCAGGTCCAGATTCTGATCATCTAGATACACCAATAAAAAAGTATTGGTGAATGGTCGTAGGATATCGTCCATCATCCTCATGAAAGTGGTTGGAGCATTTTTCAAACCAAAGAGCATGGCCAACCATTCAAAAAGGTCTTCCTTTGAATTGAAGGCATTTTTCCATACATCTGTCTGTTCTATCGGTACCTAGTGGTAGCCAGAGTTTAGATCAATATTACTGAAGTATTTGGCCCCTGTGATTTGATCAAGTAGGTCATCGATTCAGGGAATCAGGTACCAGTTCCTAACTGTGATTTTATTCAAAGCCCGGTAATCAATGCAGAGTCGCCAGGTTCCATCTTTTTTCTGTACCAGCATGATTGGGCTCCTGCAAGGTGATGAGATGGGATAGAAGTTCCCCTTATGGAGAAGTTCTTGGATATGTCTCTTGATCTCCTCATTCTCTAATAGAGAGAAGTGATAGACCCTCCCATTGGGAAGCGATGTGCCGGGGCTCAGATCGATAGGGTGCTTGACCTGGTAGTGCAGAGGTACCCTGGTAGGTGAGGAGAAGATATCTGAGTATTCTTCCATGACCTTATCTACTTTCTTTTGTTGTGTGGAGAGGTTGGCCACAGAGACCCTAGATGTGGCTATGATCTTTATCTTACTCTAAGAGAAAATGAAAAATAAGACAAACTTCCCCATATGAGAGATGACCTTCCTACATTGCTTAGCAGAGATCAAGGAAATAGCACTAGGTGGGACTGCCTCGGGTATCCTATACAATTTCTTATGGCACAGGGTTTCGCATTAATGATCCGTCTTCCCCTTTCTGGTTCTGGATCAGAGTCTGAACCCACATTTAATTTAGAGGCTTTCACTTCAGCCACCAAGAACTTCTTTGAGCAACGGTCAACAGTGTTATGCCAAGGGCTCTTATGGAAGTCACACCACTTCCCGGTATCTTTCTTTGTCTTTCCAATGTCCTTCTTTGCTTGTGGCTTGGACTAGTTGTCTTGATACTGTCCATATTTGCTCTGTCCTTTGTTCTATGGGTTGGGGCCGCCCTTTCCTTGTCTTTCGTTTGATCTTCTGCTCTATTTTGACAGCATATCAGTAGGCCGCACCCAAGGATGAGATGTCCAGAAATTCCATTTCGGTCTGGATGTATCTATGCAGAGAACCACGATACTTGAGCTCCAGATGTCTCTTTGAATATTTGATACCCATCTTTGTGCACAAGGTATGAAAGATATTTATAAAATCTGGCACTTCTTGGTCTCTTTCTTGCCGCAGTGTGGTCCATTTGGTATACAAGTCATCATAACTTCCGACAGGGTAGTATTGTTCCTTAATAGCATCCCTGAAGGATTCCCAAGTGGTTGTGACTATAAATAATGAGGGTTATTTTGTTTCCTTTTTATCACAGAAAGTTTCCCACCAATGCTTGACATGGGGAATGCCTTTGAGGAGCGCAAAAGTAATATTTTCTCTATTTTAAAAGTTGTGGAAATAAAAATACCCTTCTAGTAGATAAAACCACTTGTCTACAACATCTGTGTCTATCTAACCTTCAAATATAGGAATACCAAAGTGTATTTGTACCTTGAAGGGGGCGGCGCCTCCGCTTGAAGAAGATGCATCGCTTGTTGGTAGTCGCCGAAGGATTTGCTCGAAACTATCCATCATCTCGTTCCTTTGTTGTGTGAGGGATTCCTCAATCAACAGTTTGAAAGGATCTCCTATCCCATCATATTTTTTTTCTCCTTCCATGAGATGTTGCTTGGGCGTGCGAGAGCTTTTGTCCTCAAGAGAAACAAGCTCGAGACCCAACTCTTTGTATTTCGACCTAGTTGGGGACATGCATTAAGATGGCAAGGAGAAGACTGCTCTGATACCACTTATCCGAATTTTATGAGCATAATGAAATGAATACAGATTATTAGCAAATGATTAACACAAAATAATAGAGATACATTAAAACTAGTTTTCTATTCAATAAGGAAATAAGCTGAAACTGTAAAATGCAGCGGAAACAAGCTTGCTATAATGGTGGCAGCTTATCTCTGAGAAGAGATGTGACGACTACACTCATTCACAAGAAGATGATTACGATGAGGCTCTGAAGGAATTTTTATAATAAACAAGAATTCAAAAAAAACCCTATACATCCAAAAACCTAACCCTAGGAGATGAAGCGCCAAAAGTCATGTGGGCCCCGTCTCAGTCAGTTAGTACATCAACTTCTCGAGGTCGTAACTTTTTCATACGATCTCTATTTTAAGCATATGATAGCCCATTGGAAAGGTATCGTTGAGGAGATTCATTTTTGGGGGCTCAATCATGAATTCATATATCATTGAGAATATATATCCCGAAAAACCTTCATTTAGTCCCTCAANAAGTTAAAACTGCTAAAAATAGTAAATTGCCAAAATTGCCAGAAAACTATTTTGAGCCAGTTGGAAAAGTTGGGTGGCCACCAATATCCACTAGGATAAATCCTCCCTCCTTAGGAAGTGTTATCGCTCAGTTTGTAGGGTAGGTCAAGTAGCTTGAAAGGAAAAGTCAAATTGGCGTAACAGGAGCTTCCCCCACCCACTGTCACCTCGATGGGGAGCTCTTTCTATTCAGGGTGGCTAATCCCAAGGGAGACGTCCCTAATAATCTGGGGTATTGAAGGAAAAGGATCAAGGGTTCAAGGCTCAAAGGTTAAAATAAGCTTTTCCCTTCACAGATTACTGCCGAGAGATAGTCAAAGAGAAGGTATTCCACTGAAAAGGGCACCTGTTTGCGAGACAAGGCAATGATAAAACTAAAATGTCCAAGCAATTGTTAGTACTTCAATTGCCAATGACTATCAATATAAAATACACATGAGCATAAATAAATGTAATTATTGACGAAGTCAATGATTGCAATCAAAGCTATGACTTATAATATTATTTCTTCAATAAATACAAATGACAAAACATTCAATGTACAATTTCAATCCTTGAATTATCACAATGCAATAAATATGCTCACATATATATATTGTTGCTGCGTCAAGCCTACTAAGGGTGACGTCAACCTAGTTCTAGGTTAGTTTTAGTAGACTATGAGATGGATGTTTTGCTAATTATGCCAATGAAAATAACCAATACTTCAAAGTCTATCAATGGATGACAATGCCACAACGTTTTATGCCAAACAAGAGTTCAAGAGAGGCAAGACATCATCTTAGGGTTAGGGTTAGTAGGTCGCTAGGGTTATTTAAGGTTTCAATTTTTGAAATCTAGAAAGATTATTTTAATACAAAAGACTCAACGTTGCATTATTAGACTAGTGCCTTAGGGTAAATGGAGTCAAGGAGTAAGGCTAAAGGCTTCGAGGAATTTAAATTTAAGGACGAGAAGGTTAGGCTTTCTAGTGCTGCAATGGCAGGGCCACAAAGTCAAAACCCTAAGGGGAGGAGGCTCATTCCGATGTAGCTTAAGCTAGGCCTCATGCTCCTCCCTCTTTCCTTAAAACTCTTTGGAAAAAATGACTATATTTAAAATATAAATCTAGGGCTGAAAAGTGTTGTAGAGCCAAGTCTCTTCAAACCCTAAAAGTCAAAACCCTAGGTGTAAAGTCAATTAGGCCTAGGACATCTTCCTTCTTCAATTTATATTCCAAATCTAACTCATAAAAAGAAGAATTAGTGTAGCAATGGATAGGCTATATTCCTCTAAATCAAATGGCTAAACAAGTTTTTATCATGGGGACATAAAGCAAGGACCTACTTGTGTGCTTGCTCCCTAGGGTTTCAATGATTAAGCATAATAATAGCAATGTAACTATACATGTAAGATATTTAACCAACAACCATTCAATCAAGAAGTTTTGTAT
>JASDQU010105999.1:229135-279330 GCA_032191745.1 Picea mariana | reverse complement strand
TAAAGTGATAAAAATGGTGGGTGCGGACGATGGCTCTGCAAATCCCCCTTGGTGGCTAACCAAAACCCATGAATATCAACTTACTAAGTCACCCAATCAATCACCCCAACAATGGTCAAGTGGATTAGTGTAAGATCCAAGCAGTCATCAGAAATGAAAGGAACCTAATGCATATATAAGAGGGTTATAATGATCAAATATGATACATACCATGATACCTTGGACCAATTACCTCATGGAGCAAGAGTCCTCTCCGACGCAAGCCCAAGCTGATGGTGATGGAAGCTGCTACTACTGACAGGACAAATCTGGTGAAGAAGAGGGAAAGGTGGGTCCTCTAGGACCATGCTCAAGTCGATCCTGCTCTCAGTACTCCATGTCTAGGACCTGTGGGCCTCGAGACATGATCTCCTAGTTATCCCTAGATATCGGGGATAGCATTTGACTCCAACTCGGGGACATGTGATAAATGTAGAGCGCATGAGAACCTCAACAACCTCTAGCATAAACCTGTAGACCTTCTCACACTTGACAAGAAATCATCAACGACAAAAGGTGGGGTGGTATTGCAACCCCGCATAATATAAGCATATATATGAGATAAAACAAACAAGATGCATACATAAGGGAAACAAACAATAAATGCATACGGTATAATACACGGAAGTGCCTACCTACTCATAAGGGAAAAGTGAGATCCATATCAAGGGACCCGCCTATCATTGCACCAAAATTTCTAGACAAAAGCATTCCCCATACGTCCAGGACATCAACAACTATAATATCTATTCGGACTGTCTTCTCGGGGAACTCCTTCAATCGTACTTTGATATTTTCAATTATGCCATGTGTGGGTATAGCCTTGGATTCAAATCCACACACGTTTATGTAAGGCCTGGTTACCTGTAGACCCATCTGCTGCATGACTTTGAGAGACATCATATTTGCACCAGCACCTGTATCTAGCATGCAGTTGTTGAGATATTTATTGTTCATTGCAAGAGTCATGAAGAAAGGAGGATTTTCACTGTAGTGGATCCTGAAATGGTTTTCTTGCAACATAATTGGGGGGTCCACAGGCTCATCCATTCCTGAAAAAGAAGTTGTTGAAGCGTTCTTTAATAGAAAAAATCTTAATGGCTTCTTTTAGAGGAACATTCACATGCATTTTTGCCGAGGCTCCTTCAAGGTCAAAATCAAGGGTAATCTTGTTAGCTTTGGGGTTCTTTGGAGGAGCAACTTCAGAAGGTTTTGATTGATCACTCGTAGATTGGCTTGGGTTCCTTCTCCGATACACTTGGACTTTCTGCTTCTTTAGTTTCTCTCGTGATTCTTGATCCAAGTTGTTGATTGTGGCTAACCTTTCTGCTCGGGCTGCCTCCTTCAGAGATTGTTTATGTTCTTCATCAGTGATGTTTATCTGAGGGATGTCTAAGAAGAAGTCAAAGTTATTGACCTGTTGTTGGCTGTCATTGTAAGGACACTCGTTCTCCCAATGTGCTTAACTGCACTCCAGACACCAGGGATTTTCATCCATAGTATTTGCAGAGGCCAAAGTATTTGGGACTTCATTTTCATTCTTCGGTTTGTAATTTTGATTCCCTTTTTGGAATGGCCCTTTGAAAGGAGGTCTAGGCACCTAGGTCTGGGACTTTTCAAGTCTCACGATCCGGTTCATCATTTCCTCTTGATTTTTCATGATGTTATCTATTGAAACTTGTAAGTTATTGATACTGGTGCATAAATCCGAAGCAGGCTCAACGTTGTGTACTGTTTTCTTCTTGACATCTATATTTCCCCTAAGGTTGGAAAAAGGCTCAATCTTGGATGAAAGAATGTTTCCTTCAATCTTTGTTGCAATCTCTTGGGCTTCTTGAATAGATTGAGGGTCTTTGTCTCTGAGGAGATACCCTAATTGGCCATTGAAAGATCTAGTATAAATGTGAACAAGATATTCATCTTTTGGATGATGGCTTGGGGGAATTCGTTGGAGTAAAGCTTCGAATCTGGTATGAAACTCCCGAATGGATTCATTTTCACGTTTGGAAATTCCATTCAGTCGGGTGAGGAGCATGTTCGAGTCTTCTCTGATGCCCCACCTTCTGACGAAAATTTCTTTAAGTCTATCCATGGTCTTAATGCTTCCATCAGGTAGGCCAAGATACCAATGTCTTGCAGCATCATAGAGGGTAGCGGAGAAGAGATTCATGACCAAGTCTTCAGTATCATCAGCAATGGGGTGAAGCTGAAAAAATGCCCAGAAACTACTCATGTGTTCTTTGGCACTGGTAGCATCAGTGCTGGTAAACTTAGGCAACCACTTTTCATACTTCGATGGCATTTGCCTAGGGTAACCAGGTATGGCTGACATGTCTAAAGGTTTAAACAAAGTAGACGAACATTGTCTCTGATTGTTGACTGGGTTTGTAGTACCGGTCTAAGAAGTAGACATGTTTAAAGGAAGTCTCTTTCCAAAAAGTGGCTTGACAACAGGTGAGTTAGCAGTAGGCTTCCTTCTGAAGGCTAGAGGAGGGTTATTAAACCTCCTTTTGGTTTGTGGAGTCGCTAGATATTTTCCCTAAAACTACCAAAGAATAGGGGGAAAAGAAAGTAGTGGAGTCGCCAGGTAAGCTTGTAAGAAAGGACTTCTGAGGCAAGGCTTACCAAAAGTTTGTCGTTGAGGAATGTTGACTCAGTGTTCCCCGACAACGGCGCCAAAATGTTATCGCTCAGTTTGTAGGGTAGGTCAAGTAGCTTGAAAGGAAAAGTCAAACTGACATAACAGGAGCTTCCCCCACCCATTATCACCTCGATGGGGAGATCTTTCTATTCAGGGTGGCTAATCCCAAGGGATACATCCCTAATAATCTCGGGTATTGAAGGAAAAGGATCAAGGGTTCAAGGCTCAAAGGTTAAAATAAGATTTTCCCTTCACAGATTACTGCCGAGAGATAGTCAAAGAGAAGGTATTCCACTGAAAAGGGCACCTATTTGCGAGACAAGGCAATGATAAAGCTAAAATGTGCAAGTAGTGGTTAGTACCTCAATTTCCAATGACTATCAATATAAAATGCACATGAGCATAAATAAATTTAATTATTGACGAAGTCAATGATTCTAATCAAAGCTATGGCCTATAATATTACTTCTTCAATAAATACAAATGAAAAAACATTCAATGTACAATTTCAATCCTTGAATTATCACAATGCAATAAATATGCTCACATATATATATTGTTGCTGCGTCAAGCCTACTAAGGGTGATGTCAACCTAGTTCTAGGTTAGTTTTAGTAGACTATGAGATGGAAGTTTTGCTAATTATGCCAATGAAAATAACCAATACTTCAAAGTCTATCAATGGATGACAATGCCACAACGTTTTATGCCAAACAAGAGTTCAAGAGAGGAAAGACGTCATCTTAGGGTTAGGGTTAGTAGGTCGTTAGGGTTAGTTAAGGTTTCAATTTTTGAAAGCTAGAAAGATTATTTTAATACAAAAGACTCAACGTTGCATTATTAGACTAGTGCCTTAGGGTAAATGGAGTCAAGGAGTAAGGCTAAAGGCTTGGATGGATTTAAATTTAAGGACTAGAAGGTTAGGCTTTCTAGTGCTGCAATGGCAGGGCCACAAAGTCAAAACCCTAAGGGCAGGAGGCTCATTCCGGTGTCGCTTAAGCTAGGCCTCATGCTCCTCCCTATTTCCTTAAAACTCTTTGGCAAAAACCACTATCTTTAAAATATAAATCTAGGGCTGAAAAGTGTTGTAGAGCCAAGGCTCTTCAAACCCTAAAGGTCAAAACCCTAGGTGTAAAGTCAATTAGGCCTAGGACGTCTTCCTTCTTCAATTTATATTCCAAATCTAACTCAGAAAAAGAAGAATTAGTGTAGCAATGGCTAGGCTATATTCCTCTAAATCAAATGGCTAAACAAGTTTTTATCATGGGGACATAAAGCAAGGACCTACTTGTGTGCTTGCTCCCTAGGGTTTCAATGATTAAGCATAATAATAGCAATGTAACTATACATGTAAGATATTTAACCAACAACCATTCAATCAAGAAGTTTTGTATAAGAAAACACTTACAAGTCAATGATGAGCTTATCAAACCCTAGTTGTAACACCTTCCAATGATAAAAACACCATACACATGCCAAAGATAATCCTCCCAAGTGTAGTGCCTCAACTCCAAGAGCCAATAATCCAAGACAAAAGACTAAAAAAAGATATCTCTGCAAGAGAGCAAGTTGTGTTATGTCAAAATGAGGCTCAGCGTCCTCAATTTATATCCTCCAAATGACCTTTAATTACAAAAATAGGTCATTAAAACAACCGACAAGGATGACTTACAATAATTACATTATTTGTCACATTAAATGCTAAAATGCCAAAATTATGAGCCCAAAAGGGGACGTCAGGCTCCTCTGAGGGAGACGTTGGCCCTTATTGGGCATGATCAACATCCAAAAAGCAAAATGTTGGCCCTTCTAGGGCTCCTGTAGGCTACCACATGTGCCAAATGATCCAAGCACACTGCCACATCCTCCAGAAAACGTCTAGCCTACCCTGGTGGCGTCCTCTCCATCAAATCCATCATCTCATCTGCAGGGGGTGATCCCCCTTAGGTCAATCTCTGCCAAAGTGTACTGGTGAGGACGTCCTCCTGTCTTCTCCATGCAAGGGCTCATCAAAACGTTGTCCTGCCTCTGCCATCCCAGCAACCATCTGATGGGCTCTTCATCCCCATGGAGGCCCGAGCTAATCATCTCCCCATGTGTACCGGTCCTCTGGTACCTGTCCGCCGGGTATGGTCCTGCACATCAAAGACTATGCCCTCCATGGGCTCATCAGTCCTAGAGATCATAGCAATGCAAATCATATTTCATCATTAAAGTTATCAAATAAATGCATGAAATTCCTAGCATATCATCAAATAGCTCAAAGATATTACACAGATCAACTATACAAAGATAAGGAAACCGACGGAACAACCTATTGGGATAACACCCACAAGAGATGTAAAGTTTCCTCAGAATATCATTCAAGCCATGTTTTATGAGGTGATATGGTTTTAGGGATGTCCAGTCACACTAAGACCAAGGGTAGGTATTGTCTGTGGGTGCCTTTGTAGGAGGCGAGTTGTACCTGTCATGGATGCATTTTTTCCAAACCCTTTATTGCCTTTATTTTTCTTTTATTGATTTTCTTTCTTTTTTACTTCAAGGTCTGACAAGAGGAAACTGCCTTGGCTTGGTGACCAGAGCTGACAGTGTTACCCATTGGTATCTTCGCAGAAATGATAAGGCTAGCTCGTGATGAGACCCCCTTTCCCTTGGCCATGCAACCAAAGGTCACTGCCCTGGCATGGTGACCAGATAGTGGCAATGTCATACCACTAGATACCTATGAACATAATGGGCTGGCTCGTGATGAGACCTCCCATCCTCTTGGTTAGGTCTTGTTTTATTATTTTTCTTAGGGTCCCTTTAGTTTCTTATCGAGAGGGTTTTTATTGCTTTCTCGGGGATCCCCTGGGTGAAGCATCTCTAGGTTTTATTTCCTATGGATTTTATCTTTTACTAGCTACTTTTACCCCCTGGGCCTTTAGCCCCTTCTTCCCACAAGACAAAGTGTAACCCTCAACGGTCATCCTAATGGCCGGACTAGGGGAATGCGATAAATGAGCAGGGTATAAGATGTAAAGTGATAAAAATGGTGGGAGTGGACGATGGCTCTGCAAATCCCCCTTGGTGGATAACCAAAACCCATGAATATCAACTTTCTAAGTCACCCAATCAATCACCCCAACAATGGTCAAGTGAATTAGTGTAAGATCCAAGCAGACATCAGAAATGAAAGGAACCTAATGCATATATAAGAGGGTTATAATGATCAAATATTATACATACCATGATACCTTGGACCAATTACCTCATGGAGCAAGAGTCCTCTCCGACGCAAGCCCAAGCCGATGGTGATGGAAGTTGCTGCTGCTGACAGGACAAATCTGGCAAAGAAGAGGGAAAGGTGGGTCCTCCAGGACCATGCTCAAGTCGATCCTGCTCTCAGTACTCCATGTCTAGGACCTGTGGGCCTCGAGACATGATCTCCTAGTTATCCCTAGATATCGGGGATAACAGGAAGCAAGGGTCTGCATTGTGTTAAGTTCCCCCATCAGATGAAGAAATTTTAGTTAAATTTGGCCGGGTGAGCCACTTGCCTTTGTGGAGGAGCTACCCTTCTTTGACGACTCGATAAAGTTGGATTATATGTTGTTGAGTGCCATTGATTTTTGTGTCCACAATATGATTGTTGGATTTCTGTTGTATGTATTTGGGGTTGAGCTCTATTGGTTTCAGCTGTTCTGCTACGTTTGAGGTGTCCAATAATGGTGGGAAATAAGGGTGAAGGAGATCTACGTTGAACACTGGGTGCAGGCCAAGGAAAGGAAGAATGTTGAGCCTAAAAGAATTATCCCCCATGGCCTTTGTGATGGTGTATGACCCATAACAGAGTGGGTGAAGCTTCTGATGCAGTTTGGTTAGGCGTTCTTTCTGCAAGTGCAACCAAACTTTTTCGCCCACTTGAAACTTATGTGGCACTTGATGTTGATCATGGCACTGCATGTACTTGTCATTGGACTTCTGTAGAATATCCTGAAGTTGTTGGAATATGTGTTGGATCCACTCAATGAACCGGGTGTCTTTTTCAGCTTCATTTGGATCAAGAGATGAGTCAGTCGAGTTGACCGAAAGGGGAAGTGCAACATCTATAGGACCCAATGGTTGGAATCCCAACCCCACCTGAAAGGGGCTGTGGCCGATTGAGTTATGTAGTACTCGGTTGTATCTATAATGGACATAGGGAAGGCTCTCATCCCATGTGAGAGGGTTCTTTGAATTATACATGTGAAGTAGATGCACAATCATATGATTCATGACCTCGGTTTGACCATCTGCCTACGGTTGGAAGGCCATGGATTTGGTGAGCTTGGTGCCCAACAATGACCAGAGGCTCGACCAGAATGTGATGAGAAATCAACTATCCCGATATAAGAAAATGGTTTGTGGGATTCCAAAATGTACCCAGACTCGTTCAAAGAAGAGCTTGGCAGTGGCCTCTACTGTGATGTTCTTCTTGTAGGCAACCATAATCGCCATCTTAGAAAAGTGATCAACAACCACAAAAAAATAGTCATTTCCCTGCTTGGTGGATGGGAGGCCAGACATTTAGTCCATGGAGATGGATTTCGATGGCATGTCAGGAGTAGGAAGAGGGGTCTATAGTCTCTATTTCTTAGTGGTCAGTTTGGCAATAGCACAGGCAGTGTAGGACCTGATATACTTGCTGACCTCCTGTTGAAGTTTCGGCCATTAGAAATGTTTCTATAGCATCGCCATTGTCTTTTCAACGTGGAAGTGTCTTGCCACCCAACTGTAGTGGGCTTACTAGATCATCTTCGGTCGCTTACTTGATGGAACACATATATGGACCAGATGACACAACAACCCATCCTGAAGATGGAAAACATTAACAACTGTGTTTTCAACCAACATTTGGTAGGTGGTGGCGAAGTTTGGGTCTGTCTCATAGAGTTGGGGCCATCCAGAGGTCTCATGGTTGTAGGAGTCTAGCACCATTGTGAGTGTCACGACCGGAGTTCTGCTGACGCAATCAACAATGCGATTGGTGCTTCCTATTTTATACTTCATGTTGAGGTGGAATTTCTGCAAGTATGTGGACCACTTTTGATGTCGATCATTATGAAATTTTCCTTGAGTCTGCATGAACTACAGTGGCTTATGATTAGTGTGGATGATTGTCTCCTTCCCAAGAATGTAATGTCTCCACTGGGGGCAGGCTTTCACAATGGAGTACATTTCTTTAGTGTAAGTAGGGTACTTACAGACAACATATGATAGTGTTTCACTATGATAGGCCATGGGGTGGTCGTGTTGAGTGAGAACAATGTCCATCGCATAGTCTGAAGCATCTGTCTTGATCTAAAAGGGATGTTGCAGGTATAGTAGTGAAAGTACTAGGGCTGAGCACAAGCACTACCTCAAATCGTCAAACGCTTGTTGTTGGGACTGGGCCCATGCAAAGTTTGCCTTACCACCACCCCTGGTTATTTGGTTGAGGGCCCATGCAAGGCCCAAGAAACTCCAAATATCAGTGAGTGTGGTTGGGGCTGGCCAGTTATGGATGACTTGGATCTTGGTTGGATCCACATGCACCCTATGCTAATCAATTATGTAGCCCAGGTAATGGACCCTGTCCATGCCGAAGGAGAATTTTTCCAAGTTCACATATAGCTTGTGCTACCACAGGGTGTGCAAAAATTGCTTAATATGATGCAAGTGTTCAGCCCAAGTCTTGTTGTAAGTGAGAATGTCATCTAGATACACCCCTACAAAAGTATTGGTGAATGGTCATAGGATATAGTCCATCATCCTCATGAAAGTGGTTGGAGCATTTTTCAAACCAAAGGGAATGACCAACCATTCAAAAAATCCTTCCTTTGACTTGAAGGTGGTTTTCCATACATCTATCTATTCTATCGGGACCTTGGGGTAGCCAGACTTCATATCAATATTACTAAAGTATTTGGCCCTCATGAGTTGATCAAGGAGGCCATTGATTCATGGAATTGGGTATCGGTTTCTGATTGTGATTTTATTCAAATCCTGGTAATCAATGCAGAGTCGCTAGGTTCCATATTTCTTTTGTATCAACATGATTGGGCTCCCACAAGGTGATGAGCTGGGATGGATGTGTCCCTTCTGGAGCAGTTATTGGATCTATCACTTGATCTCCTCATTCTTTAACAAAGAGTGGTGATAGACTAGCCCATTGGGAAGTGGTGCATCAGGGGTCAAATCGATGRGGTGCTTGACCTGACAATGTAGAGGTACCCCGGTAGGTGAGGATAAGATATCTAAGTATTCTTCCATGACCTTATCTACTTGCTTCTACTATGTGGAGAGGTCAGCCACAGAGACCCTAGATGTGGTTGTGATCTTTCGCTTCCTCTGAGAGAGAATCAYGAAGAAGACAAACTTCCCCGTCTAAGAGATGACATTCCTACATTTCTTAGTAAAGATCAAGGAAATAACACTAAGTGGGACTGCCTTGGGTATCCTGTACAATTTCCTGTTCAAAGTAATAATAACACTATGATGCCTAGACTCATATACAACATGACGTTTCCATAAATAAGGTTGGCCCAAAATAACATCACAAACTTTGAGCAAAGAAACATTAGACAATACCTCACCTCTGAAGGGATTGATGTCATATGAAAGTTGACACTGTTGGATGACGTGGAGATCGCTTCCTTGGCGGAGCCATCCAATGGTGTAGGGTTGTGGGTGCAACATTGTTAGTAGGGCCAACTGCTTGACGATCTCTGCTGAGATGAGGTTGTTCTAGATACCGCTATAAATGATGAAGTGTAGTAGGGTTCCTTTTACCCACATATGTGAATGGAAGAGGCATTCTCCTTCTTCTGGTTCGTCTGGTTCACCAAGCTGGAGCTTAGTGGTAACAATGGTGGCACTTGGTTCCACATCAATGATCCATCTTCCCCTTTCTATTTCTAGCTCAGAGTTTGAACCCGCATCTTATTCAAAGGGTTTCACTTCGGCCACCAGAGACTGCTTTGAGTGGTAATCAACATTGTTATGCCAAGGGATCTTATTGAAGTCCTAGCACTTCCCGGTATCTTTCTTTGTCTTTCCAGTGTCCTTTTTTTCTTGCGGCTTGGACTAGTTGTCTTGATACTATCCATATTTACTCTATCCTTTGTTTTGTGGGTTGGGGCCGCCCTTTCCTGGATTTTGTTGGGAGGGGTTCTCGGGCCCAGATTGTCTCTCCTTTTGTTTCATCTTCTGCTCGATTTTGATGGCATATCGGTAGGTCGCGCCCAAGGATGAGATATCCATAAATTCCATTTTGGTTTGGATGTATCTATGTAGAGTGTTGCAATACTTGAGTACTAGATGTCACTCTGAATCTTTGATACCTAGCTTGGTGCATAAGGTATAAAATATATTTGTGAAATATGACACTTCTTGGTCTATTTCTTACCGTAGTGTGGTCCATTTGGTATACAAGTCGTCATAACTTTCGATAGGGTAGTATTGTTCCTTAATAGAATACTTGAAGGATTCTCAGGTGGTTGTGACTGCCAATAATGAGGGTTCCTCTGTTTCCTTTTTCTCACATAAATTTTCCCGCCAATATTTGACATGGGGAACGCCTTTGAGGAGCGCAAAAGTAATCTTTTCTCTATTCGAAAAGTTATGGAGATAAAAATACCCTTTTAGTACATTCAAACACTTGTCTACAACATTTGTGTCTATATGACCTTCAAATATAGGAATATCAAAGTTTATTTGTACCTTTAAGGGGGCAACACCTCCGCTTGAAGAAGATGCGTTGCCTGTTGGTAGTCGTCAAAGGATTTGCAAGAAAGTATCCATCATCTCGTTCCTTTGTTGCATGAGGGATTGCTCAATCAATAGTTTGAAAGGATATCTTGTCCCATCATATTTATTTTCTCCTTCCATGAGAGGTCGCTTGGGCATGCGAGAGATTTTGTCCACGAGAGAAGCAAGCTCGAGACCCAACTCTTTGTATTCCGACCTCATTGGGGACATGCATTAAGATGATAAGGAGAAAACCCCTCTGATACCACTAATCCGGATTTTATGAGCATAAATAAATGAATAAATAATATTAACAGGTGCTTAACACCAAATAACATAGATACAATAAAACTGGTTTTCTATTCAATAAGGAAATAAGATGAAACTATAAAATGCAGCGGAAACAATCTTGCTGGAATGGTGGCGGCTTATCTCTGAGATGTGATCGTTGCGCTCATTCGCAAGAAGATGATTACAATGAGGCTCTAAAGGAATTTTTACAATAAACAAGAATTTCAAAAAACCATAGACATCCAAAAACCTAACCCTAGGAGATGAAGCGCCAAAAGTCATGTGGGCCCCGTTTGGGTAAGTTAGTACATAAACTTCCCTGGGTCGTAACATTTGCATACAATCTATGTTTTAGGCGTATGATAGCTCGTTGGAAATTTATCATCAAGGAGATTCATTTTGGGGGATAAATCATGCCTTCAACTATCATTGACAAGCTCTATCCCTAAAATCCTTTATTTGGGCCCTGAAAATGGCCCCAGACGTTAAAACTGCTAAAAATAGTAAATTGCCAAAATTGCTAGAAAACTATTTTGAGCCAGTTGGGAAAGGTAGGTGACCACCAATATCCTCCCTTCTAAGGAAGAAATGGTATCCATTTCATAGATTTCCCCCATCAGATGAGGAAATTTCTGCTGAATTTGGCCCCGAGTGAGCCACTTGCCTTGGTGCAGGAGTTGCCCTGCTTTGACAACTTGATAAAGCTGGATCCTTTGCTGTCGAGTGCCCTTTATCTGTGTGTCCACAATCTGATCATTGGATGCCTATTGTATGTAGTTAGGGTTGATATCTATTTGTGTCAATTGTTCTTCTACGTCTGAGGTGTCCAATAATGGTGGGAAATAAGGGCGACAAAGATTCATGTTGAACACTGGGTGCAGGCCAAAGAAAGAAGGAATGTTGAGCTTAAAAGCATTATCCTCCATGGTCTTGGAGATAGTGTATGACCCATAACAGAGTGGGTGAATCTTTTGATGGGGTCCTGTAAGGCGTTCTTTTTGCAAGTGCAACCAAACTTTGTCGCCCACCTGAAACTTATGTGGCACCCGATGTTAATCATGGTGTTTCTTATACTTGTCATTGGACTTCTGTAGGATATCCTGAGCCTGTTGGAGGATGTGTTGGATCTGCTCAATGAACTAGGTGGCTTTGTTAGCTTCATTTGGAGCAGGAGATGATTCAATCAAGGTGACTGTAAGGGGAAGTGCAACATCTATGGGACCCCATGGTTGGAATCCCAACCCCACCTGAAATGGGATGTAGCCGGTTGAGTTATGCATGACTCAGTTGTATATATGTTGGACATAGGGCTCTCATCCCATGTGTGAGGGTTCTTTGAATTATACATTCAAAGGATATGCATGATTATTCGATTTATGACCTCGATTTGGCCATCTTTCTGGGGGTGGAAGGTCGTGGATTTGGTGCGCTTGGTGTCTAGCATTGACCAGAGGCTTGACCAGATTGTGCTGAGAAATTGATTGTACCAATATGAGAAAATGGTTCGTGGGATTCCAAAATGTAACCAGAATCATTCAAATAAGAGCTTGGCAGTGGCCTCTGCTGTGATGTTCTTCTTGCAGGCAACCAGAATTGCCATCATAGAAAAACGATCAACAACCAAAAAAACACAATCATTTCCCTTCTTGGTGGATGGGAGGCCTGACATGTAGTCCATTGAGATGGATTCCCATGGCCTATCAAGATAAGGAAGAGGGGTGTACATGCCATGTTTCTTAGTGGTTGGTTTGGAAATAGTGCAGGTCGTGAATGACCTAATATACTTGTTGACCTCCTGTCGAAGTTTCATATAGTAGAAATTTTTCTGTAGCATCGCCACTGTCTTTTGGATGTCGAATTGTCCTGCCACCTGACTGTAGTGGGCTTCCCAGATCATCTTCACTCGCTTGCTTGATGCAAAACATATATCACCTAGATGACACAACAACTCATCATGAAGGTGGAAATTATATACAACTACATTTTCACCCAACATTTGGTAGGTGGTGGAGAAGTTTGGGTCTATTTCATAGATTTGGGGGCATCCAGAAGTCTCATGGAAAAAAGAGTCTAGCACCATGGTGAGTGCCACAACTAGTGGGCTGCTGAGGCAATCAGTTGTGCGATTGGTGCTTCATGTTTTATACTTGATGTTGAGGTGTAATTACTGCAAGTATGTGGACCAATTTTGATGGAGATCATTCTATAATTTTCCTTGAGTCTGCATGAACTGTAGTGGCTTATGATCAGTGTGGATGATTGTATCCTTCCCAAGAATGTAATGTCTCCACTAGTAGTAGGCTTGCACAATGGAGTACATTTATTTGTCATAAGTAGGTTACCTATGGACAACATCTGATAGTGTCTCACTATGATAGGCCACAGGGTGGCTGTGCTGAGTGAGAATGGTGCCCACTGCATAGTATGAAGCATCTGTCTCAATCTCAAAGGTTTGTTACAGGTATGGTGGTGAAAGTACTGAGGCTGAGCACAAGAAATGCTTCAAATCATCAAACTCTTGTTGTTGGTACCGACCCCATGCAAATTTCTCCTTACCACCAGCCCTGGTTATTTAGCTGAGGTCCAATGCAATATGGGAGAATCCCAACATGAACCTGGGGTATAAATTGGAATGGCCTAAGAATCTCCAAAGCTCAGTGAGTGTATTTGGGGATAGCCAGTCACGAATGACTTGGATCTTGAATGGATCCACATACACGCCATTCTCATCAATTATGTAGCCTAGGTAATGGACCCTGTCCATGCCAAAGGAGAATTTTTCAAAGTTGTCATATAGCTTGTGTTGCTGCAGGGTGTGTAGAACCTACTGAATATGTTGCAAGTGTTTGTCCCAAGTCTTGTTATAAATGAGAATGTCATACAGATACACCACTACAAAAGTATTGGTGAATGGTTGCAGGATATCGTCCATCATTCTCATGAAAGTGGATGGAGAATTTTTCAAACCAAAGGGCATGACCAACCATTCAAAAAGGATTTCCTTTGAATTGAAGGCGGTTTTCCATACATCTGTCTGATCTATCAGGACCTGGTGGTAGCCAGACTTCAGATCAATCTTACTAAAGTATTTATCCCCTGTGATTTGATCAAGGAGGTCATTGATTCGGGGAATTAGGTACCGGTTTCTAACTTATTCAAATCCCGGTAATCAATGCAGAGTCGATAGGTTCCATCTTTTTTCTATACCAGCACGATTGGGCTCCTGCAAGGTGATGAGCTAGGACAAATGTGCCCCTTGTGGAGCAGTTCTTAGATTTGTCACTTGATATCCTCATTCTCTAAGAGAGAGAGGCGATATACTATCCCATTGGGAAGTGGTGCGTTTGGGGTCAGATCGATGGGGTACTTGACCTGAAAGTGCAAAGGTACCTTGGTAGGTGAGGAGAAGATATCTAAGTATTCTTCCACGACCTTATCTACTTTCTTCTGTTGTGTGGAGAGGTCGGCCCCAGAGACCCTGGATGTGGTTGTGATCTTTTTCTTACTCTGAGAGAGAATCACAAGGAATATGAACTTCCTCATCTGAGAGATGACCTTTCTACATTGTTTAACAGAGATCAAGGAAATAACATTAGGTGGTACTTCCTTGGGTATCCTGTACAATTTCTTGTTCAAAGTAATAGTAACACTACGAGGCCTAGGCTCATATAAAAAATGATGTTTCCATAAATAAGGTTGAACCAAAAGAACATCAAAAACTTCGAGAGGAGCAACATCACACAATACCTCATCCTTGATGTCGTACGACAGTCGACGTTGTTGGCTGACACGGAGATCACTTCCTTGGTGGAGCCATCCAATGGTGTAGGGCTGTTGGTGAGACCTTTTTAGTAGGGCCAACCACTTGATGACCTCTGTTGAGATGATATTATTCTGGCTACTTCTATCAATGATGAAGTGTAGCAGGGTGCCTTTTACACACATCTGTGAATGGAAGAGGTGTTCTCCTTCTTCTGGCTCGTCTGGTTCACTAGGCTAGAGCTTGGTGGTAGAAACAGTGGCACTGGGTTCCCTGTTAATGATATGTATTCCCCTTTCTGGTTCTGACTCAAATTCTGAACCCACATATGATTCAAAGGCTTTCAATTCGGCCACTAACAACTACTTTGAGCGGCAGTCAACAGTGTTATGCCAAGAGCTCTTATGGAAGTCACACCACTTCCCGGTATCTTTCTTTGTCTTTCTGGTGTCCTTTTCTTGCGACTTGGACTGATTGTGCTGATACTATCCATCTTTTGTCTGTCCTTTGTTCTATGGGTTGGGGTTTCCCTTTCTTGGCTTTTGTTGTGAGGGGTTCCCAAGCCCAAATTGCCTCGTCTTTTGTTTGAGCTTCTTCTCGATTTTGACAACATATTGGTAGGTCGCGCCCAAGGATGCGATGTTCAGAAATTCCATTTCGATATGGATGTATATATGCAAAGTGTTGCGATACTTGAGAACCATATATTTCTCTGAATCTTTGATACCCAGCTTGGTGCACAAGGTATGAAATATATTTGTGAAATCTTGTACTACTTGGTCTCTTTCTTGCCGCAGTGTGGTCCATTTGGTATACAAGTCGTCATAACTTCCGACAGGGTATTATTGTTCCTTAATAGCATCCCTGAAAGATGCCCAGGTGGATATGACTGTAAATAATGAGGGTTCCTCTGTTTCCTTTTTCTCACAGAAATTTCCCCACCAATCTTTGACACGGGGAACAACTTTAAGGAGGGAAAAAGTAATCTTTTTCTCTATTTGAAAAGTTATGGACAGAAAAATACCCTTATAGTATATTCAAACAATTGTCTACAACATTTGCATCTATCTAACCTTCAAATATAGGAATGTCAAAGTTTATTTGTACCTTGAAGGGGGAAACACCACCGCTTGAAGAAGATGTGTCACCTGTTGGTAGTTGCCGAAGGATTTGCGCGAAACTATCCATCATGTCATTCCTTTGTTGCATGAGGGATTCCTCAATCAATAGTTTGAAAGGATATCCTATCCTGTAATATTTATTTTCTCCATCCATGAGAGGTCACTTGGGTGTGTGAGAGCTTTTTTCCTCAAGAGAAACAAGCTCGAGACCCAACTCTTTGTATTCCGACCTCATTGGGGACATGCATTAAGACGACAAGGAGTAGACCCCTCTGATGCCACTGATCCGGATTTTATGAGCAGAATGAAATGACTACATATTATTAATAGGTTCTTAATAAAAAATAATAGAGATATAGTAAAAGTGGCTTTCTATTCAATAAGGAAATAAGTTGAAACTGTAAAATGAAGTGGAAACAAGCTTGCTCGAATGGTGGCAGCTTATCTCTGAGAAGAGATGTGTCGGATGCACTCATTCAAAAGAAGATGATTACAATGAGGCTTTGAAGGAATTTTTACAATAAACAGGAATGCCAAAAAATACTATACATCCAAAAACCAAACCCTAGGAGATGAAGCACCAAAAGTCATGTGGGCCCCATCTGGGTAAGTCAGTACATCAACTTCACGAGGTCGTAACTTTTGCATACGATATCCGTTTTAGGAATATGATAGCCCATTGGAAAGGTATCATCGAGGAGATTCATTTTTTGGACTCAGTCCTTGTAGCAACTATTGTTGAGAATCTCGATCCCAAAAAACCTTCATTTAAGCCCTCAAAATGGCCCCGAAAGATAAAAATGCTAAAAATAGTAAATTGTCAAAATTGCCAGAAAACTATTTTGAGCCAGTTGGAAAAGGTGGGTGGGCACTGATATCCACCTGGATCAATACTCCCTCCTTAGGAATAAATGGTCTCCATCCCGTTGAGTTCCCCCATCAGATGAGAAACTTTCTGCTGAATTTGGCCCTGGGTGAGCCACTTTCCTTGGTGCAGGAATTGGCCTGCTTTGACGACATGATAAATATGGATCCTTTGCTGTCGAGTGCCCTTGATCTGTGTGTCCACAATATGATCATTGGATTACTATTGTATGGAGTCAGGTTTGAGCTATGTTTGTTTTATTTGTTCTGCTACGTTTTAGGTGTCCAATAATGGTGGGAAATAAGGGCGAAGGAGATCCACGTTGAACATTGGGTGTAGGCCAAGGAAAGGAGGAATGTTGAGCTCAAAATCATTATCCCCCATAGCCTTGGTGATGGTATATGGCCCATAATAGAGTGGGAGAAGCTTCCTATGGGGTCTTGTAAGGCGTTCTTTCTGCAAGTGCAACCAAACTTTGTCATGCACCTGAAACTTATGTGGCACCCGATGTTGATCACGATGTTGCTTGTACTTGTCATTGGACTTCTATAGGATATCCTAAAACTATTGGTAGATGTGTTGGATCCACTCAATGAACCGAGTGTTTTTGTCAGCTTTAGTTGGAGAAAGATATGAGTTGGTCACGGTGACCGCAAGGGGACATGCAACATCTATGAGACCCAATGGTTGGAATCCCAGCCCCACCTGAAAGGGGATGTGGTCAGTTGAGCTATGCAGGGATCGGTTGTAGCTATGTTGGACATATGGAAGGTTCTCATCCCATGTGTGAGGGTGCTTTGAATTATACATGCGAAGGATATGCACAATCATTCGATTTATGACCTTGGTTTGGCCATCTGTCTGGGGTGGATGGCCATGGATTTGGTGAGCTTGGTGTCTAACATTGACCAGAGGCTCGACTAGAATGTGCTGAGAAATTGACTGTCCTGATCTGAGACAATGGTTTGTGGGATTCCAAAATGTACCCAGAATCATTCAAAGAAGAGCTTGGTAGTGGCCTCTGCTATGATGTTCTTCTTGCAGGCAACTAGAATCTTCATCTTAGTAAAGCGATCAACAACAAAAAAAACACAGTCATTTCACTGCTTGGTGGATGGGAGGCTCGACATGTAGTCCATTGAGATGGATTCCCATGGCCTGTTAGGAGTAGGAAGAGGGATGTACAAGCCCTATTTCGTAGTGGTCAGTTTGGCAATAGCATAGGCAGTGCAATACCTTATATACTTGTTGACCTCTTGTCGAAGTTTCAGCCATTAGAAATGTTTCTGTAGCATTGCCACTGTATTTTTTATGTCGAAGTGTCCTACCACTCGACTGTAGTGGGATTCCCATATCATCTTCGCTCGCTTTCTTGATGGAACATAGATATGGCCCAGATGACACAACAATCCATCTTAAAGATGGAAATTATTGACAATTGCATTTTCACCTTGCATTTGGTAGGTGGTGGCGAATTATGGGTCTATCTCATAGAATTTGGGCCATCCAGAGGTCTCATGGCCGTAGGAGTCTATCATCATGGTGAATTTCATGACTGGAGGTCTGCTAAGGCAATCAACGACGCTATTGGTGCTTCCTGTTTTATACTTGATGTTGAGGTGCAATTGCTGCAAGTATGTGGACCAATTTTGATGGCGATCATTCTGCAATTTTCCTTGAGTCTACATGAACTGCAATGTCTTATGATCAGTGTGGATGATTGTCTCCTTCCCAAGAATGTAAAGTCTCCACTGGCGATAGGATTTCACAATGGAGTACATTTCTTTGTTGTAAGTAGGGTAATTACTGACAATAGTTGATAGTGTCTCACTATGATAGGACACGGGTTGGTCGTGCTGAGTGAGAACGATGCCCACTACATAGTATGAAGCATTTGTCTCGATCTCAAAGGGTTGTTGTAGGTCTGGTAGTGAAAGTACTAGGGATGAGCACAAGCACTACTTCAAATTGTCAAACGCTTGTTGTTGGGACCGGCTAAGACTAGGGCTGAGACACGAAGTTGTGGTAGAAATTGGAAAGGCCCAAGAAGCTCTGAAGCTCAGTGAGTGTGGTTGGGGGTGTCCAGTCATGGATGACTTGGATCTTGGCTGGATCCACATGCATGCCATGTTGATAAATTATGTAGCCCAGGTAATGGACCCTGTCCATGCCGAAGGATCATTTTTCCAAGTTGGCATATAGCTTGTGCTGCCGCAGGGTGTGGAGAACCTGCTAAAAATGCAGCAAGTGTTCAACACAAGTATTGTTTTAAATGAGAATGTCATCCAGATACACCACTACAATAGTATTGGTGAATGGTCACAACATATCATCCATCATCCTCATGAATATTGTTGGAGAATTTGTCAAACCAAAGGGCATGACCAACCATTCAAAAAGGCCTTCCTTTGACTTGAAGGTGGTTTTCCATACATTTGTCTGTTCTATCGGGACATGGTGGTAGCTAGACTTCACATCAATGTTACTTAAGTATTTATCCCCCTTGATTTGTTCAAAGAGTTCATCGATTCGGGGAATCAAGTATCAGTTTCTAACTGTGATTTTATTCAGAGCTCAGTAATCAATGCAGAGTTGCCAGGTTCCATATTTCTTCTCTACCAGCACGATTGGGCTCCTGCAAGGTGATTATTTGCGATGGATGTGCCCCTTGTGGCGTAGTTCTTGGAAATGTCACTTGATCTCCTCATTCTCTAATAGAGAGTAGCGATAGACTGGCCCATTGGGTAGTTGTGCGTCGGATGTCAGATCAATGGGGTGCTTGACCTAGCAGTGCAGAGGTACCCCGGTAGTTGAGGAGAAGATATCTGTGTATTCTTCCATGACCTTATCTACTTTCTTCTGTTGTGTGGAGAGGTCAGTCTCAGAGACCTTGGATGTGGCTGTGATCTTTCACTTACTCTGAGATAGAATCACGAAGAAGGAAAACTTCCCCATCTGAGACATGACCTTCCTACATTGCTTAGCAGATATCAAGTAAATAGCACTAGGTGGGACTACCTCAGGTATCCTGTACAGTTTCCTATTCAAAGTAATAATAACACTACAAGGCCTAGACCCATATACAACATGAAGGTTCCATAAATAAGGTTGGACCAAAAGAACATCACAAATTTTGAGAGGAGAAACATCACACAATACCTCATCTTTGAAGGGATTGATGTCGTACGATAGTTGACACTGTTGGCTAACGTGGAGATCTCTTCCTTGGCGGAGCCATCCAATGGTGTAGGGTCGTGGGTGCAGCATTGTTAGTAGGGCCAACCACTTGATAGCCTCTACTGAGATTAGGTTCTTCTAGCTACCACTATCAATGATGAAGTGCAACAGGGTGCCTTTTACCCACATCTGTGAATGGAAGAGGCGCTCTCCTTCTTCTGGTTCGTCTTGTTCACCAGGTTGGAGATTGGTGGTAGCAACGGTGGCACTGGGTTCCACGTCAATGATCCATCTTCCCCTTTCTATTTTTGTCTCAAAGTATGAACCTACATCTGATTCAGAGGCTTTCACTTCAACCACCAGCGACTTCTTTGAGCGGCAGTCAGCAGTGTTATGCCAAGTGCTCTTGTGGAAGTCGCACCACTTTCTGGTATATTTCTTTGTCTTTTTGGTGTCTTTCTTTTCTTGCGGCTTGGATTGGTTCTCCTAATACTATCCATCTTTGCTCTGTCCTCTCTTTTGTGGGTTGGGGCCATCCTTTCCTGTCTTTTGTTGTGCGGGGTTTCGAGGCCCAAATTGCTACATCTTTTGTTTGAGCTTCTTCTCGATTTTGATGACATATCAGTAGGTCGCACCCAAGGATGAGATGTCTAGAAATTACATTTCAGTCTAGATGTATCTATGCAGAGAGATACAATACTTGAGCTCAATATGTCGCTCTGAATCTTTGATACACATCTTGGTGCGTAAAGTATGAAATATATTTATGAAATCTGGCACTGCTTGATCTCTTTCTTGTCGCAGTGTGGTCCATTTGGTATACAAGTCATCATAACTTCCGAAAGGGTAGAATTATTCCTTAACAGAATCCCTAAAGGATTCCCAGGTGGCTGTGACTATAAATAATGAGGGTTCCTTTGTTTCCTTTTGCTCACAGAAATTTTCCCACCAACCTTTGACACGGGGAATGGCTTTGACGAGCGCAAAAGTAATATTTTCTCTATTTGAAAAGTTATGGACAAAAAAATATCCTTCTAGTAGATTCAACCACTTGTCTACAACATCTGCATCTATATAACCTTCAAATATAGGAATATCAAATTTTATTTGTACCTTGAAGGGAGTGGCGCCTCCTCTTGAAGAAGATGCGTCGCATGTTGGTAGCCATCGAAGGATTTGCACGGAACTATCCATCAGATTGTTTCTTTGTTGCATGAGGGATTCCTCAATAAACAGTTTGAAAGAATCTCCTATCTCATCATCTTTATTTTCTCCTTCCATGAGAGGTCGCTTGGGCATGTGAGAGATTTTTTCCTCAAGAGAAACAAGCTTGAGACCCAACTCTTTGTATTATGACCTCATTGGGGACATGCATTAAGACGACAAGGACCAAACCGCTATGATACCACTGATATGGATTTCATGAGAAGAACAAAATGACTACATATTATTAACGGGGTCTTATCACAAAATAACAGAGATATCGTAAAACTGGTTTTCTATTCAATAAGGAAATAAGCTGAAACTGTAAAATGCAGTGGAAACAAGCTTGTTGGAATGGTGGCGGCTTATCTCTGAGAAGAGATGTGACGGTTGCACTCATTTACAATAAGTTGATTACAATGAGGCTTTGAAGGATTTTTTATGATAAACATGGATTCCAAAAAACCCTAGACATCCAAAAACCTAACCCTAGGAGATGAAGCGCCAAAAGTCATGTGGGCCCCATCTGGGTAAGTTAGTACATCAACTTCTCGGGGTCGTAACTTTTGCATATGATCTCCGTTTTAGGCGTATGATAGACCATTGGAAAGGTATCATAGAGGATATTAATTTTGGGTTCTAAATCATTCCTTCGATTATTATTGAGAAGCTTGATCCTGAAAAACCTTCATTTAGGCCCTCAAAATGGCCCTGGAAGTTAAAACTGCTAAAAATAGTAAATTGCCAAAATTGCCATAAAATTGTTTTGAGCCAGTTGGAAAAGGTGGGTGGCCACCAATATTCACCTAGATCAATCGTCCCTCCTTAAGAAGCAATGATCTCCATTGCCTTGAGTCCCCCCATCAGATGAGTAAATTTCTGCTGAATTTGGTCCTTGGTGAGCCACTTGCCCTGGTACAGGAGTTGCCCTGCTTTGACAACTCGATAAACATGGATCCTTTGTTGTCGAGTGTTGTTGATCTATGTGTCCACAATATGATCATTGGATGCCTGTTGTATGTAGTCGGGATTGAGCTCTGTTGTTGTGAATTGTTCTTCTACGTCTGAGGTGTCCAATAATGGTGGGAAATAAGGGCGAAGGAGATCCATGTTGAACATTGGGTGTAGGCCAAGGAAAGGAGGAATGTTGAGCTCAAAATAATTATCCCCCATGGCCTTGGTGATGGTGTATGACCCATAACGGAGTGGGAGAATATTTTGATGGGGTCCTGTAAGGCGTTCTTTCTACAAGTGCAACCAAACTTTGTTGCCCAATTGAAACTTATGTGGCACCCGATGTTGATCATGGTGATGCTTGTACTTGTGATTGGACTTCTGTAGGATATCCTCAACCTGTTGCGAGACATGATGGTTCTTATCAATGAACCAGGTGGCTTTGTCAGATTTAGTTGGAGCAGGAGATGAGTCTGTCAAGGTGACCGCAAGGGGAAGTGTAACATCTATGGGACCCAATGGTTGGAATCTCAACCCCACCTGAAAGGGTTGTGGCCAGTTGAGTTATGAAGGGCTCAATTGTAGCTATGTTGGACATAGGGAAGGCTCTTATCCCATGTGCGAGGGTGATTTGAATTTTACATGCGAAGTATATGCACAATCATTTGATTTACGACTTTGGTTTGTCCATCTGTCTGGGGGTGGAAGGTTGTTAGCATAGGGAAAAACCCAAGGTTCAGCTCCAAGAGTGCACCAACAAGCCCTAACTACTGGCCCTTTTAGAAACAACTGCGAGGCAGATGCAGTCTCACCCAAATTAGCTATAGGGGGTTGCAGGACACAGGTGTCTACAAATAGAAGGAATGCAAAGTGGATTCAAAGAAACAACACACAACAACTTAGTATTGTTTATCTTCCTACAACCTACTCTGCAAGTTATATCTCAAATCTAGAACACTATCACAATAGTAGAATATCAAATGACAAAGAACACATCATCAGTCACACATAACACGAGATATATGTGGCTCACCCTCTCTCTAGGGCTACGTCCACATAACTATGCTTTTATGATATATTAATATGAAGCATACAGTTCTTATCTGCGCTCTTAGTTAGCATATCTTCTTCTTCTTCTCTCTCTTTATCTCTTGTCCCTATGCACCCAGCTGTAGGGTTGATATTCACACCCAGCTGAAGATCCTGCTCTCACAATATAATACCTCTCTCTCAATAGCAATCTCTCCTCATCACATAATCACATCTCTCTCTAACCCATCCCAGGTCCTCTTGACCTTTATTTATACATTACAATAACTCACCGACATCCTTAGGCCAAGACCTAAGTGTCAAAACCCTAGATACCAAAACCCTAGTTGTTTAAAACCCTAGGTCAACTTGACCCGCATTTTCAGGGCTTCGCCAGCCTGTCTTTCCTTCCTTCTCACACGGTGCTCCAAAGCATCCAATGGTGGATTTTTCTGCTTGCTAATTTTTCCATGATCCTTCTTCCTTGATTATCTGTCATCCTTGATATCCCCATCCAATGGCTTGCTTTATCTTACTTCACTCTGTCTTTTCTTCCCTTTTGCTCACTTTGACCGAGTATCAGTCATTGTGTCTTCTGCGCAGTTCACGTTTTTCCTTTTCTACCTTAATATTCACTTACTTCCATAACCAAGAGCCAACAAGCCCCCCAAAATCACATGTGACTCGTCCCGAGGAACTTCAGATCTGATCCTTCTATTTTTATTCAACTTCAGACTGCGCAGGGAAGCCTTTTATTTCAGCTCTATGCCTTCTTTCCTTCCTTGTGCAGACTGTCTTTTTTGTGTCTGGTACCCAGTTTCAACTGCACCTGGTACCTAGATCCTTTTTCTCATGCTTTTACTAAGAGCTACAAGGTATATGGTTGTCATAGTACAACTTTAGTCGAATCCCATTCACCAAACCTTCCTTCCATTCTCCCTTCAAAGTCTCCAACTATGCAGCTCCTCCTTTTGTAATATAGGCAACCTCATATGGCCCAAACCAATGCATTTTGAACTTTCATGGATGCTTCATGAACTTACTGTCATATACCAATACCAGATCACCGTGCTTAAATGCCTTCTTCTTGATGTGTCTGTCGTGGTAGGCCTTCTCTCTTTCCTTCTGTACTTGCTGATGGTATCCTACAATGAATCTGTCTTCTTCTAATTTTGTTAACTGCGCGATCCTCTCTTGAACAACACCAGTGTCATCCATACCTGTAAAAGCAGTGATTCTTAGGCTTGGTACCACATATTCCATGGGTAAAACTTCTTCTAGACCATATATCAATTTGAAGGGGGTCTGGATGGTCAGTTTCTTGCAAGTAGTTCTGTAGGCCCATAGTACTGTTGGTACTCTTAAATCCCAGTCATCCCTGTTCACACTGCAAATATTCATTTGCATTGTCTCCAAGCTCTTTTTGAATTCTGCAGTTGTCCCATTCTCTTGTGGATGGTAAGGAATTCTCTTCTGATGATGGACCAAAAATTCCTTGGTGATGGCTTCAACGGTCTTATTGGTGAAGTGTGTGCCTTGATCACTCATAAGGATCTTTGGGCATCCAAACATGGTTATGATGTCATCAAATATGAAGCGCACAGTTGTAGTTGCACTACAGTCCTTCACTACTCTTGCTTCGGCCCATCTAGTCAAGTGATCTGTCGCAGTGATTATGTATCTGGCTCCTGTGCACTTTCCTGGTGGGTTTATAGGTCCCACGAAGTCAATGGCCCATTTATCAAATGATTGTAGGGTCAGTTGTGGTGCTAAAGGAATTTCATCTCTTTTGGATAGTTTCCCAACTCGTTGGCATGCATCACAGGCTCTGTAATATTCCTTAGCATCTAAGTGTAGGGTAGGCCACCAGAGGCTAGCTCTAAGAACCTTCTGCGTTGTTTCTTTCCCTGCGTAGTGTCTTCTTGCAATGCCTTCATGAGCTTCAATGAGGATCAATGGTCGCTTTGTCTCCATAACACACCTCCTCAATATCTCATCAGGTCCCATCTTATATATCTATCCAACTATAAGTGAAAAGTCTACAGCATGAACGACTAGTTGTTTCTTATGGGTGATTATATACACACTAGGTGCCATTCCTGTTGACAGGAAATGTACTATCTCTGTGAAGTGATCATCAATATTTCTAATGGCTAGTAGTTGTGCATTCGATAGTGTATTCTCCAAGATAGTAGGTTCTTCTCCATGTTCCAACCTTGACAAGTGGTTAGGACCTTTGTTCATTCTTCCTAGCTTAACCACAATCTCAAAATCATATTCCTGAAATAGCAAAAACCATATGCATATTCTCCCCCCCAACACTAGTTTATTGAATAGGTATTTCAGTAGAGAGTGATCAGTGAACATTTTAAAATGTCATCCCAACAAGTACTGGAGAAACTTATGCAGCACATACACCATGGCTAAACCTTCCCTTTCAGTGGTGGTGTAATTAATCTCTATTGTTGATATCTTCCTGCTAGAAAAGGATAATGGGTGGTCAATGTCTTTTGTTCCTGGTTGTGCTAACAGAGCTCCTAATGCAATAGAATATGCATCAACATGCACGTGAAATTCCTTGCTCCAATCTGGGAAAACTAGAATAGGCACAGTAACCATTTTATGTTTCAGCATGTCGAAGCTCTGCTGGCATTCTTCTATCCAGTGAAATTGATAGTCTTCCTTCAAAATATTCTCCATGGGTGCTGTAATCTATCCATAACCTTTAATGAACTTCCAGTAGTATCCATTATGTCCCAGCGTAGTGCCCAACTGTTTGACTGAAGTAGGAGGGGGTAGATTGACTATAAAGGCAATCTTAGATGGATCTACCAACAATCCCTGCTTGCATACAATATGATCTAACAACACTCCAAATGGTGAAAATAAGATGCATTTCTTCAAGTTTAAGGCAATCTGACACTGCCTGCATTTGTCCAACATTAGCCTTAGACATTCAATATGATTCTTCAATAAACTAAAAACAGTCCAATCGTCAAAGTATGCTTCTAGAAATTTATGTAAAAACTCTTTGAACGCTTCGACCACCACCCTAGAAAATATGGCTAGGGAATTCTTCAATCCAAATGGCATCACTTTATACTGATAGGATCCCCATTCTGTTGCAAATTTGGTCTTATGGTGATATTCCTTGGCAATTCAGATCTGATGGTATCCTGGAAATCCATTTGTAAAAGAATATACCTCCTAGTCTCCTACATTATCTAACACTTAGTTAGTGAAGGACGTAAGGAAGGGGTCATGCAAATAATCATCATTCAAATTCCTAAGATCTACGCAAATCTTGATCTCTCCTGTCTTCTTGTCTTGTACCACCATAGGGATTATCCATTCAGACTATTCCACAGGTTCTATAATCCCCGCTTCTAGCATTATGTCGAGCTCAATTTTCAATTTCTCCTTATATTTGGGGTTCAGTCTGTAGGGTGTTTGTTTGATTGGTCTTGCATCTGGTTTCAAAGGGATACTCAGCTTTCCCATAGGCCCCTTAATACCCTTCATATCAGTGAACTTGGTTGAAAACAAGTCTTGATATTCATGCAGTAACTCTATGATTTTGTCAATAGTGGAAACATCCCAATAGTCTTCAACATTGGCAAGATTTGATGTTTCCTCTGTTCCAATATGACTTTCTTGATCTTGATAGGATTTACAATGAAAGGTAGCTCAACTCCTGATCCTTCTATGTCTCTTTGGCCTTCTGTTTCGGTGATGTTCACCTTCCTAGGATCACCATCTTCATCAGCGTTGACGTTGTAACAATCTTGCAGTTTCTGGAGAGGCAATGTCCATTCGTCCTCTTCTTTCTCGAAAGGAAGGCTATAGGCCTCCTCAAATACTTTATTTCTTACAATCTGTAATACTTGATCTACTGAAGGATATTGACTTTCGAATAAGAAGGTAGTTACAAAATTCTGATTCATACCTTCCCAATTTGTAGTGATGAGGCCCAGTTCTTCTTGAAGGTACCAGTTAATAGGGGTTGTGTCCAGTGTGTTAATGAATTTGTTCACCCACTGCTCTTGGGGAATGTTTCTCCAGGCTTCCTCGCAGGTTCGCACATGGTCCTTCAGAGAGATTTGACCTGTGTACCTAACTTCGCAACCTTCTACTTACTCTGAGAACCGTGTTGTCATCAAAGTATGACATTGTACTCAGTCTATAATGTTGTCTTTGTGTGTCCCCCACCATCTCACTAGAGTTGATTTCAGGGCCTCATCCATTGCCAAAAACCTTTTTTGTGTTGGTACAATTTCTTCAAACTTCACCAAGAATGCTTCTAAATGATTCATACCATCAAAGGTGGGTAAGTTACTTACTATTGTACCGATCCCACGAACGTCTCTGGTTAATCTACCACATCTCCTTATAGATACTTCATACATTTTGTTTTTCTAGTTCTCCAATGCTTCTTCTGAATTCGATGAGCATGCATTGTCACTTCGCCAGCTCAAATTCCCATCTGTCGTAGGATTAATGTAGTCATGTTGTCTGGCTGTTAATTTGTATATGTTTTCCAATTCATATGTGCGGTCTTCATATATGATAGGTTTTGTGTATCATTGACCTTCATCGGGATCCAACGATGCAATGTCCCTAAGGCCCTCTCCTTAAAATTTCATTCATCTTTTCTTTAAATCAACCACATTGGAATTATTGAAAGCCCAATCAATTCCTAACAATGCAGGGTAAGGACAGTTGTCATCAACTATCTCAATCACCTCAAAATCTGCAAACGTCCTCACTCCATCGATTTCCACAGGGAAATGTTCCAATATTCCAAAGGGGATTACAACTTGTTGATTATCCATCCTAAGCCTGATAGGGGAATAGATCAACCTAGGTTTTCCCATCAGTGCCTAGGTCTGCTTCGTCATGACATTGACTTCTAACCCCATGTCAAGGACCACATAGTCTATATCATACTCTCCAATTTGAGAATTCAAGTGTAATTATTTATTTGTCCTTCTCTTTTTAGAGACTTGGTTTAATTCCCTATTGAGTAGGGGGTATATCTTTCCTAGATCATACTTTATAATTAAATTCTATATCTCTTATACAATGCTTTCATCCTGAATCAACTTAGTATTTAAGAATTCCAAGAGCTTTCTTACCTCTTTTCCTTCTTTTGGCAGAGCAAACTGATTGAATTCCGGAGGAATTCCACATTCTCTTACTTATGGTTGTTTCTTTGATGAAGAACCTTGATCTCCCTTGAATTCTTTTCTTGCCTCCTCAAACATTTGTTTTTCTTTCTTTGCATCAAAATTTTGTGTCTTCTTTGCAACTTTCCTGACTCCTAATTCTTCTGTAGTTTTTCCTTGGGCCATTCTATCTTTTATCGTAACAACGCCTCGTCTAGTGATAACATCGACTCTAGGGTATTCTCCACGAGGTTTATCATATATCAGTTACACTTGAGGTTTCTGCTAAGGTCCTCGTCTCTCATGAAGTTTGGCTAGCAGCACAAGCGAATCTTCTATAACATGTTCGAATGAACTACAATAGCTGCAAGTCATACAAGGGTTCTAATAGTCCCTTGCTAAATGCCCTGGTTGTGTGCAGTTGTAACAGATGACCTGTCCTCAACCTTAAGCCATACCTCCTCCTTGTCCTCTTTCTTTGAATCCACCGCAAGGGTTGAAGTTTCCTCTTCCTGGGGAATTATACTGCGTAGTGTTTCCTTCTTGTTGTACTTCACCTTGAATATTATATATGTCTCTGGACCTTTCATGCATGAGTTCATAATCCATAAAATCTTGATCATCATGCCCCATTGACTTGCAGAACCTGAAATACAAATTTGTGGGTGCTGAACATATTTTTTCATGTAATATCACTCACCAGGGCGATGTTTATTTCTACATACCTCGCACCAGGGTAGGGTGACTTTCTTCAAGGGGATCGGAGCTCTAGAGGCCAAGTATTCATGAAATGGGGGATATTTTTCCTTGTCATGGCCTTCTAATTTGCATGTGACACACTAGATGTCTTCTCGCTTATCTTTTCCCTTGTCTTTCTTCGTATCTTCTACCTATAGAGACAAACTAGTTAGATGAATCAAGATTTGACTCATACCAGAGATGGATTCTCCAATAGGGAATGATTCTAAATTCATGGCGATCTCCAATGCCCCATCCTACAAAGAAATCTTATGTTGCATCAGAGGAACTCTGATGTGTGGTAAAATGGAAGTAATGAACAATTCCTTGTTCTACTCACCTGGGATTTAAAAAGTCAACCAACCTGTTAAGGTCTTAAATCTCTATCGAACTCCCACACAGGTTCAACAACTTTCTTCTTGATCTCTTTCAGCTCTGTAATATATTGTGGCCATGACTTGGGTTTATTGAACTCTGCAATCAATGCATTCTTAATCTCATTCAGAGGCTTAGGTTGTGCAAGTTCTTTGACAAGCTTCATGTACCATCTTAGCGCACTATCTCTTAGGGTAGTACTAACTGAGATCTTTTAACAACTTCATTGGTGACATTCTTAAGATTCCATATGGATTCACATAGGAACCAGTGTTGATTAGGATCTTTAGATCCATATCCCCTAAATATAGGGAGCCTCATCTCATCTGTCATAGATATTCTTAGGTTTGCTGATTGAGTATGTGGTGGACTACTAGTGACAGTGCTCTGAATGCTTTGGTGACTCTGATTTCTTAACACTGATGAATCAACAAGAGGAATAATAGTACTTACTTCAACAGTCTACGCAGTTCTTGAAGTTTCTGGTTTTTCCCGACGAGGTTCTTCAGTATTTTCTTCTCTCAGTCAAACGAATCCTGACTGTTCTTCACTCAGTAGCTCTTCCTCTTCCCCACTATAGAATCCTTCTTCCTGCAGAGGAGGTTCTTAATCTCACTCAAACAAGTTCGCCAAAGTAACTTCTCTGAACGTATGTTTGATCTCTGTGTCATTGTCATTGCCCGAGTTCTTGAACATTATCCTTTTCAAATCTGATCAACTACTGTATCTTCAAGACGTTCTTCTCATGCAATAACATCTTGATCCTCAACTTTAGAAAGTGTAAAAAGTTTCCTCTGGGTCCCTTGAAGAAATGTCTCTCGGCTTGGCTATATGATAGTACTCTCTCAACAACAAACTCAGTGATATACCCTCCAATGGTACTATCAAACCAATGATCTACTGCTCTTCACATGACGTTATCAAATCTCTTGACCTTCTTGACCAACGCTAACGTCCAAACCACAGGACGTCTATATCTGATCTCAAACTAGGTATCTACTAACCTAGCCAACCACTCGTATAGCTCCTTATGAATCCCTCCAAAGAAAATCTCATGTATATCAGTAAAGATATACCTTTCTAACCATTCTTCTGTGCTAAGATTAGGGTTCTTGTTCTTGGCTTCAGCGAATTCCTTTTCTTGATCCTCTATCCACTTCTGAATCTCTGTCTTTGATGAAAACCACCTTGAAATTCCCTCAAGAAGATTCATGTCCCGGCAATAGAACCATTCGTTGGCATAGGGAAAAACCTAGGGTTCGACTCCAAGAGAAAACCAACAAGCCCTAACTACTGGCCCTTTCAGAAACACCTGCGAGGAAGATGCAGTCTCACCTAAAGAAGCTATAGGGGGTTGCAGGAAACATGTGTATACAACCAGAAGGAATGAAAAGTGGATTCAAAGCAACAACACACAACAACTTCGTATTTTTTATCTTCCTACAACCTACTGCGCAAGTTATATCTCAGATCTATCACATTATCACAATAGCAACATATCAAATGACAAAGAACACAACATCAATCACACATAACACGAGATATACATGGTTCACCCTCTCTCTAGGGATGCATCCACATAATTGTTATTTTATGATATATTAAGATGAAGCATACAACTCTTATCTGTGCTCTTAGCTAGAATATTTTCTTCTTCTTCTCTCTCTTTCTCTCCCCTCCCTATGCACCCAGCTATAGGGTTGATATTCACACTTAGCTAAAGATATTACAATATAGACTGCTCTCACAATAAAATACCTCTCTCTCAATAAAAATCTCTCTTCATCACATAATCTCATCTCTCTCTAACCCATCCCAGGTCCTCTTGACTTTTATTTATAAATTACAATAACTCATCGACAACCTTAGGCCGAGACCTAAGCGTCAAAACCCTAGATACCAAAACCCTAGGTGTCTAAAACCCTGGGTCAACTTGACTTGCATTTTCAGGGCTTCACTAGTGTATCTTTCCTTCCTTCTCGTGCAGTGCTCCAAAGAATCCAATGGTGGTTTTTTCCTCTTGTTGAGTTGTCCATGATCCTTCTTCCTTGCTTATATGTTATCCTCGATCTCCTCATCCAATAGCTTGCTTTCTCTTACTTCTCTCCATCTTTTCTGCTCTTTTGCTCACTTTGACCCAGTATCAGTCATTGTGTCTTCCGCACAGTTTGCATTTTGCCTTTTCTGCCTTAATCTTCGCTTACTTCCATACCCAAGGGCCAACAAAGGCCGTGTATTTGCTGACCTTGGTGTCCAACAGTGACCTGAGGATCGACCAAAATGTGCTCAGAAATTGAATGTCCTGATCTTATCTAATAGTTTGTGTGATTCCAAAATGTACCCAGACTCATTCAAAGAAGAGATTGGAAGTGGCCTCTACTATGACTCTCTTCTTGCAGGCAAACAGAATCACCATCTCAGAAGATCAACAACCATTAAAACATAGTCATTTCCTAGCATGGTGGACAGGAGGCCCGACATGTAGTCCATTGATATGGATTCCCATGTCCTGTCAGGAGTAGGAAGAGGGGTGTAGATGCCCTGTTTCTTAGTGTTCAGTTTGGAAATAACACAGGCAGTGTAGGACCTGATATACTTGCTAACCTCTTGTCGAAGTTTTGGCAAGTAGAAATTTTTCTATAGCATCGCCACTGTCTTTTCGATGCCGAAGTGTCCTACCACCTGAATGTAGTGGGCTTCCCAGATCAACTTTGCTTGTTCTCTTGATGGAACATAGATATGGCCTAGATTACACAAAAACCCATCCTGAAGATGGAAATTATTGACAATTCTGTTTGCACCCAAAATTTTGTAGGTGGTGGCGAAGTCTAGGTCTATCTCATAGATTTGGGGCCATCCAGAGGTATCATGGCCATAAGATTCTAGCACCATGGTGAGTGTCATCACTGGCAGTCTGCTAAGGCAATCAACGATGCACAAGCATTGCTTCAAATCGTCGAACGCTTGTTGTTGGGACTGACCCCAGGCAAATTTTTCTTGACCACCACCTCTGGTTATTTTGCTGAGGGCCCATGCAATATGGGAGAATCCCAACATGAACCTATGGTAGAAATTGGCAAGGCCCAAGAAGCTCCAAAGCTCAGTGAGTGTGGTTGGGGCTGGCCAGTCACGTATGACTTGGATATTAGATGGATCCACATGCATGGCATGATGATCAATTATGTAGCCCAGGTAATGGATCTTGTCCATACCGAAGGAGCATTTTTCCAAGTTGGCATAGAGCTTGTGCTGCCAAAAGGTGTGCAAAACCTGCTAAATATGCTACAAGTGTTCATCCCAAGTCTTGTTGTAAATGCGAATGTCATCCAGATACACCACTACAAAAGTATTGATGAATGGTCACATGATATCATCCATCATTCTCATGAAAGTGGCTGGAGTATTTGTCAAACCAAAGGGCATGACCAACCATTCAAAAAGGCCTTCCTTTGACTTGAAGGCAATTTTCCATACATCTGTCTGTTCTATTAGGACTTGGTGGTAGCCATACCTCAGATCAATATTACTAAAGTATTTTTCCCCCGTGAGTTGATCAAGGAGGTCATTAATTCAAGGAATCAGGTACCAGTTTCTAACTATGATTTTATTCAGAGCTCGGTAATCAATGCAGAGTTGCCAGGTTCCATCTTTTTTTTGTATCATAACGATTGGGCTCCCACAAGGTGATGAGCTGGGACAAATGTGCCCCTTCTGGAGTAGTTCTTAGATCTGTCACTTGATCCCCTCATTCTCTAATAAAGAGAAATGATAGACTGGCCCATTGGGCAGTGGGGCGTCGGGGGTCAAATCAATGGGGTTCTTGACCTCGCAGTGCAGAGGTACTTCGGTAGGTGAGGAGAAGATATCTGAGTATTATTCCACGACCTTATCTACCTGCTTCTACTATGTGGAGAGGTCGTCTGTAGAGACCCTGGATGTGGCTATGATCTTTCACTTACTCTAAGAGCGAATCATGAAGAATACAAAATTACCCATCTCAGAGATGACCTTCCTGCATTGCTTAGCAGATATCAAGGAAATAACACTAGGTGGGACTGCCTCAGGTATCTTGTACAATTTCCTATTCAAAGTATTAATAACACTACAAGGCCTAGACTCATATACAATATGACATTTCCATAAATAAGGTTGGCCCGAAAGAACATCACAGACTTCGAGAGGAGAAACATCACATAATACCTCATATTTGAAGGGCTTGATGTCATATGACAATTGACACTGTTGGTTGATGTGAAGATCATTTCCTTGGCGGGGCCATCCAATGGTGTAGGGTTGTGGGTACGACGTTGTCAGTAGGGCCAACTTCTTGATGACCTCTACTGAGATGAGGTTCTTCTGGCTACCGCTATCAATGATGAAGTGCAGCAGGGTGCCTTTTACCCACGTTTGTGAATGGAAGAGGTGTTCTCCTTCTTCTGGCTTGTTTGTTTCACTAGGATGGAGCTTGTTGGTAGAAATAGTGGCACCAGGTTCCACGTCAATGATCTGTCTTTCCCTTTCTAGTTCTATCTTAGAGTATGAACCCATATCTAATTCAAAGGCTTTCACTTCAGCCACCAAGAACTGCTTTGAACGATAGTCAACAGTTCTATGGCAAGGGATCTTATGGAAGTCACACCACTTCCCGATATCTTTCTTTGTCTTTCTGGTGTCCTTCTTTGCTTGCGTCTTGGACTAGTTTTCCTGATACTTTCCATATTTTCTCTGTCCTTTGTTCTATGTGTTGGGGCCACCCTTTTTTGGATTTTTTTGTGAGGGGTTCCCAGGCCCAAATTGTCGTGTCTTTTGTTTGAGCTTGTTCTCGATTTTGACGGCATATCTATAGGCCACACCCAAGGATGAGATGTCCATAAATTCCATTTCAGTCTGGATGTATCTATGTAAAGCGTCATGATACCTGAGCACTAGATGACACACTGAATCTTTGATACCTATCTTGGTGTGCAAGGTATGAAAGATATTTGTGAAATCTGGCACTGCTTGGTCTCTTTCTTGTTGCAGTGTGGTCCATTTGGTATACAAGTCATCCTAACTTCCAACAGGGTAGTATTGTTCCTTAATAAAATCCCTGAAGGATTCCCAGGTGGTCATGACTATAAAGAATGAGGGTTCCTCTGTTTCCTTTTGCTCACAGAAATTTTCCCACCAATCTTTGACATGGGGAAGGACTTTGAGAAGCACAAAAGTAATCTTTCCTCTATTCGAAAAGTTATGGATATAAAATACAATTCTAGTAGATTCAAACACTTTTCTACAACATCTGCGTCTATATGACCTTCAAATATAGGAATACCAAAGTTTATTTATACCTTGAAGGGGGTGGCACCTCCGCTTGAAGAAGATGCGTTGCCTGTTGGTAGTCACCGAAGGATTTGCGCGAAACTATCCATCATCTCGTTCCTTTGTTGCATGAGGAATTCCTCAATCAATAGATTGAAAGGATATCTTGTCCCATCATCTTTCCTTTCTCCTACCATTAGAGGTTTCTTGGGCACGCGAGAGCTTTTGTCCTCAAGAGAAACAAGCTCGAGAACCAACTCTTTGTATTCTGACCTCGTTGGAGACATGCATTAAGATGACAAGGAGCAGACCCATCTGATACCACTGATCCATATTTTATGAGAAGAATGAAATTACTACATATTATTAATAGTTTCTTAACACAAAATAACAGAGATACAGTAAAAATGGTTTTCTATTCAATAAGGAAATAAGCTAAAACTATAAAATGCAGCAGAAACAAACTTGTTGGAATGGTGGTGGCTTATCTCTGAGAAGAGATGTGACGGCTGCGCTCATTCGCAAGAAGATGATTAAAATGAGGCTTTGAAGGAATTGTTAAAATAAAAAGGAATTCCAAAAAACCCTATACATACAAAAACCTAACCCTAGGAGATAAAGCGCCAAAAGTCATGTGGGCAACATCTGGGTAAGTTAGTAGATCAACTTCTCGGGGTCGTAACTTTTGCATATGATGTCCGTTTTAGTCATATGATAGACCGTTTGAAAGGTATCTTAGAGGAGATTAATTTTGGGTTCTAAATAATTCCATTTTTATTCATTGACAATCTCGATCCTGAAAAACCTTCATTTAGGCCCTCAAAATGGCCCCGGAAGTTAAAACTGCTAAAAATAGTAAATTGCCAAAATTGCCAGAAAACTATTTTGAGCCAGTTGGAAAAGGTGGGTGGCCACCGATATCCACATAGATAAATCATCCCTCATTAGGAATCAATTTTGTCCATTGCATTTATTTCCCCCATCAGATGAGGAAATTTTTGCTGAATTTGGCCCTAGGTGAGCCACTTGCCTTGGTGCATGAAGTGTTCTGCTTTAACGACACGATAAAGCTAGATCGTTTGCTGTCGAGTAACCTTGATCTGTGTGTCCAAAATATGATTGTTGGATGCCTATTGTATGTATTCAGGGTTGATCTCTTTTGGTGTCATATATTCTGCTACATCTGAGGTGTCCAATAATGGTGGGAAATAAGGGTGAAGGAGATCCACGTTGAACACTGGGTGCAGGCCAAGGAAAGGAGGAATGTTGAGATCAAAAGAATTATCCCCCACAGCCTTGGTGATGGTGTACGAGCCATAACGAAGTGGGAAAAGCTTTTGATGGGGTCCTGTAAGTCATTCTTTCTGCAAGTGCAACCATACTTTGTCGCCCACCTGAAACTTATGTGGCACCCGATGTTGATCATGGCGTTGCTTGTACTTGTTATTGGACTTCTGTAGGATATCCTAAACTTGTTGGTGGATGTGCTCGATCTGCTCAATGAACTGGGTGTCTTTGTCATATTTAGTTGGAGCAGGAGATGAGTCAGTCAAGGTGACCGCAAGGGGAAGTTCAACATCTATGGGGCCCAATGGTTTGAATCCCAACCCCACCTGAAAGGGGTTGTGGACGGTTGAGCTATGAAGGGCTCAGTTGTAGCTATGTTGGACATAGGGAAGGCTCTCATACCATGTGCAATGGTGATTTGAATTATACATACAAATTATATGCACAATCATTTGATTTACAACCTCGCTTTGGCCATCTTTCTAGGGGTGGAAGGTCGTGTATTTGGTGATCTTGGTGTCCAGCAGTGACTAGAGGATCGACCAGAATGTGATGAGAAATCGTTTGTCCCGATATGAGACTATGGTTTGTGGGATTCCAAAATGTACCCAGAATCGTTCAAAGAATATCTTGGCAGTGGCCTCTGCTGTGATGTTCTTCTTGCAGTCAACCATAATCACCATCTTATAAAAGCGATCAACAACCACAAAAACACAGTCATTTCCCTGCTTGGTGGATGGGAAGCCCAACATGTAGTCCATTGAGATTGATTCCCATGGGCTGTCAGGACTAGAAAGAGGGGTGTATAGGCCCTGTTTCTTAGTGGTCATTTTGGCAATAGCATAGGCGGTGTAAGACCTGATATACTCGTTGACCTCCTGTCGAAGTTTTGGCTAGTAGAAATGTTTTTGTAGCATTGCCACTATCTTTTCAATGCCGTAGTGTCCCACCACCCTACTATAGTGGGCTTCCAAGATCAAATTCGCTTGCTTGCTTGATGGAACATAGATATGGCCCAGATGACACGACAACCCATCCTGAAGATTTAAATTATCGACAACTGCGTTTGCACCCAACATTTGGTAGCTGGTGGTGAATTTTGGGTCTATCTCATAGAGTTAGAGCCATCCAGAGGTCTCATGGCCGTAGGAGTCTAGCACCATGGTGAGTGTTGCGAATGGCGGTTTGCTGAGGCAATAAGAGATGGCATTGGTGCTTCCTATTTTATACTTGATGTTGAGGTGGAATTTCTACAAGTATGTGGACCACTTTTGATGGAGATCATTCTACAATTTTTCTTGAGTCTGCATGAGCTGCAGTGGCTTATGATTAGCGTGGATGATCGTCTCATTCACAAGAATGTAATGTCTCCACTAGTGGCAATATTGCACAATGGAGTACATTTCTTTGTCATAAGTAGGGTACTTACCAACAACATCTGATAATGTCTCACTATGATAGGTCGTGGGGTGGTTATGTTGAGTGAGAATGATGCTCATTGCATAGTCTAAAGAATCTGTCTCGATCTCAAAGGGTTGTTGCAGGTCTAGTAGTGAAAGTACTAGGGCTAAGCACAAGCGCTTCTTCAAATCATTGAACGATTGTTGTTGTGACTAGCCCCACACAAATTTCGCCTTACCACCACCCCTGGTTATTTGGCTGAGGGCCCATGCAATATGGGAGAATCCCAACACGAAATTGCGGTAGAAATTGGCAAGGCCTAAGAAGATTTGAATCCCATTGAGTGTGGTTGGGGCTAGCCAGTCACAGTTGACTTGGATCTTGGATGGATCCACATGCATGCCTTGCTGATCAATTATGTATCCCAAGTAATGGACCCTGTCCAGGCCAAAGGAAAAATTTTCCAAGTTGCTTGTGCTGCCGCAAGGTGTGCAAAACCTGTTGAATATGCTGCAAGTGTTCGACCCAAGTATTTTTGTAAATAAGTATGTCATCCAGATACACCGCTACAAAATTATTGGTGAATGGTCGTAGGATATCGTCCATCATCCTCATGAAAGTGGCTAGATCATTTTTCAAACCAAAGGGCATGACCAACCATTCAAAAAGGCCTTCCTTTGACTTGAAGGTCATTTTCCATACATCTGTCTATTCTATCGAAACCTTGTGGTATCCATACTTCAGATCAATCTTATTGAAGTATTTGGCCCTCGTGAGTTAATCAAGGAGGTCATCGATTTGGGGAATCGGGTACTGGTTTATGACTGTAATTTTATTCAGAGCTCGGTAATCAATGTAGAGTTGCTAGGTTCCATGTTTCTTCTATACCAGCACGATTGGGCTCCTGCAAGGTGATGAGATGGGACAGATGTGCCCCTTGTGGAGCATTTATTGGATTTGTTTCTTGATATCCTCATTCTCTAATAGAGAGCGGTGATAGACTGGCCCATTGGGAAGCGGTGCATTGAGCGTCAGATCGATGGGGTGCTTGACCTGGCAGTGTAGAGGTACCCCGGTAGGTGAGGATAAGATATCTGAGTATTCTCCCACGACCTTATCTACTTCCTTATACTGTGTGGAGAGGTCAGTCGCAGAGACCCTGGATGTGGCTATGATCTTTCCCTTACTCTAAGAGAGAATCATGAAGAAGACAAACTTCTATGTCTGAAAGATGACCTTCATGCATTACTTAGCAGAAATCAAGGAAATAACACTAGGTGGGACTGCCTCGGGTATCTTGTACAATTTTCTATTCAAAGTAATAATAAGACTATGAGGCCTAGACTCATATACATCATGATGTTTCCATAAATAAGGTTGGCCCAAAAGAACATCAAAAACTTTGAGAGGAGAAACATCACACAATACCTCATCTTTGAAGGGCTTGATGCTATACGACAGTCGACACTGTTGGCTGACGCGGAGATCGCTTCATTGGCCGAGCCATCCGATGGTGTAGGATTGTGGGTGAAGATTTGTTGGCAGGGCCAACCGCTTGATGACCTCTACTAAGAGGAGGTTCTTCTGGCTACCACTATCAATGATGAAGTGAAAACGAGGTTCCTTTTACCCACATCTATGAATGAAAGAGGCGTTCTCCTTCTTCTGGCTCATCTGGTTCACCAGGATGGGGCTTGGTGGTAGCAACAGTGGCACTAGGTTCCATGTCAATGATCTATCTTCCCCTTTCTGGTTCTGGCTCAAAGTCTAAATCCACATTTGATTTAGAGGCTTTCACTTCAGCCACCAATGACTGCTTTGATCGGCAGTCAGCAGTGTTATGCCAAGGGCTCTTATGGAAGTCACACCACTTCTTGGTATCTTTCTTTGTCCTTCCGGTGTCCTTATTTTCTTGTGGCTTGGACTAGTTGTCCTAATACTATCCATATTTTCTCTATCCTTTGTTCTGTGGGTTGGGGCTGCCCTTTCCTAGATTTCGTTTTGAGGGGTTCCCAGGCCCAAATTTCTGCGTCTTTTGTTTGATCTTCTTCTCGATTTTGATGGCATATCAGTAGGCCACGCCCAAGGATGAGATGTCCAGAAATTCCATTTTTTTTTGGATGTATCTATGTAGAGCACCCTGATACTTGAGTGCTAGATGTCGCTCAAAATATTTGATACCCATCTTGGTGCGCAAGGTATGAAAGATATTTGTGAAATCTAGCACTGCTTGATCTCTTTTTTTCCACAATGTGGTCCATTTGGTATACAGGTCGTCATAACTTTCGACATGGTGGTATTGTTACTTAATAGCATACCTAAAAGATTCCTAGGTGGTTGTGACTATAAATAATCAGGGTTCCTCTCTTTCCTTTTTCTCATAGAAATTTTCCCACCAATCTTTGACATGGGGAACGACTTTGAGGAGTGAAAAAGTAATCTTTTCTCTATTCAAAAAGTTATGGACAGAAAAATACCCTTCTAGTAGATTCAACCACTTGTGTACAAAATATGCATATATCTTACCTTCAAATATAGGAATATCAAAGTTTATTTTTACCTTGAAGGGGGTGGCGCCTCCGCTTAAGGAATATGCATCGCTTGTTGGTAGCCGTCAAAGGATTTTCATGAAACTATCCATCATTTCATTCCTTTTTTGCGTGAGGGATTCCTCAATCAAAAGTTTGAAAGGATATCATGTACCATCATATTTATTTTCTCCTGCCATGAGAGGTCACTTGGGCATGTGAGAGATTTTGTCCTCAAGAGAAACAAGCTCAAGACCCAACTCTTTGTATTCCGACTTCATTGGGTACATGCATTAAGACAACAAGGAGCATACCCCTCTGATACCGCTGATCTGGATTTTATGATCAGAATGAAAAGAATATAGATTATTAATAGGTTATTAACACAAAATAACAGAGATACAGTAAAACTGGTTTTCTTTTCAATAAGGAAATAAGTTGAAATTGTAAAATGCAGCGGAAACAAGCTTGTTGGAATGGTGGCGGCTTATCTCTAGGAAGAGATGTGACAGTTGTGCTCATTCACAAGAAGATGATTAAAATGAGGCTCTGAAGGCATTTTTACAATAAACAGGAATTCCAAAAAACTCTATACATCCAAAAACCTAACCCTATGAGATAAAGTGCCAAAAGTCATGTGGGCCCCATCTAGGTAAGTTAGTACATCAACTTCCCAGGGTCATAACATTTTCATACGATCTCCATTTTAGGCGTATGATAGCCCATTGGAAAGGTATCATCGAGGAGATTAATTTTGGCCACTCAATCATGCATTTGGATGTCATTGAGATTCTCGATCCTGAAAACCCTTCATTTAGGCCCTCAAAATGGCCCCAGAAGTTAAAACTGCTAAAAATAGTAAATTGCCAAAATTGCCAGAAATTGTTTTTGAACCAGTTGGAAAAGGTGGGTGGCCACAGATATACACCTGGATCAATCCTCCCTCATTAGGAAGAAATGGTTTCCATTTAGTTGAGTTCCCCCATCATATGAGGAAATTTCTACTGAATTTGGCCTTGGGTGAGCCAATTTCCTTGGTGCAAGAGCTGCCCTACTTTGACGACTCGATAAAGATGGATCCTTTGTTGTCGAGTTACCTTGATTTGTGTGTCCACAATTTGATCATTGGATTCATGTTGTATGCATTTGGGGTTGAGCTCTATTGGTGTCAGTGGTTTTACTACGTCTGAGGCTTCCAATAATGCTGGGAAATAAGGGCGAAGGAGATCCACGTTGAACAATGGGTGACAGCCAAGGAAAGGAGGAATGTTGAGTTCAAAATCATTATCTCCCATGGCCTTGGTGATCGTGTGCAGCCCATAATGGAAAGGGAGAAGCTTACGATGGGGTCCTGTAATGTGTTCTTTCTGCAAGTGCAACCAAAATTTGTCGCCCACCTAAAACTTATGTGGCACCTGATGTTGCTCATGGCGCTGCTTGTACTTGTCATTGAACTTATGTAGGATATCCTAAAAATATTGGAGGATGTATTGGATCCTCTCAATGAACCGAGTGGCTTTGTCAGATTCAATTGGAGCAAGAAATGAGTCAGTCGAGGTGACTGCAAGGGGAATTGCAACATCTATGGGACCTAATGGTTGGAATCCCAACCTCACTTGAAAGGGGTTGTGTCCGGTTGAGCTAGGCAGGGCTCGGTTGTAGTTATGTTGAACATAGGGAAGGCTCTCATCCCATGTGCAAGGGTGCTTTGAATTATACATGAAAAGGATAAGCACAATCATTCGATTTACGACCTCGGTTTGGCCATCTGTCTGGGGGTGGAAGGTCATGGATTTGGTGAGCTTGGTGTCCACCAGTGATCAGAGACTTGACCATAATGTGATAAGAAATCTACTGTCTCAATCTGAGAAAATGGTTTTTGAGATTCCAAAATGTACCCAGAGTCATTCAAAAAATATCTTGGCAGTGGCCTCTGCTGTGATGTTCTTCTTGCAGGCAACTGAAATCACTATCTTAGAAAAGCGATTAACAACCAAAAAAACACGGTCATTTCCCCGCTTGTTGGACAGGAGGCCCGAAATTTAGTCTATTGAGATGGATTCCCATGGCCTGTCAAGAAGAGGAAGAGGGGTGTACAGGCCCTATTTCTTAGTGTTCATTTTGGCAATAGCACAAGCAGTGAAGGCCCTGATATACTTGTCGACCTCCTGTTGAAGTTTCAGCGAGTAGAAATGTTTCTCTAGCATCACCACTGTCGTTTCGACACCGAAGTGTCCTACCACCCGACTGTAGTGGGCTTCCCAAATCATCTTCACTTTCTCACTTGATAGAACACATATATGGCCTAGATGACACAACAACCCATCATGAAGATGGAAATTATCGAAAACTACATTTGCACCCAACATTTGGTAGTTGGTGACGAAGTCTGGGTCTGTTTCATAAATTTGGGGCCATCCATAGGTCTCATGGCCACAGGAGTCTAGCACCGTGGTGAGTGTCGTGACTAACAGTTTGCTGAGGAAATTAGTGATGCGATTGGTTCTTCTTATTTTATACTTGATGTTGAGGTGGAATTGCTGCAAGTATCTGGACCAATTTTGATGGCGATCATTCTACAATTTTCCTTGAGTCTTCATGAACTGTAGTGGCTTATGATAAGTGTGGATGATTGTCTCCTTCCCAAGAATGTAATGTCTCCACTGGCAGCAGGCTTGCACAATGGAGTACATTTCTTTTTCATAATTAGGGTACTTATGGACAACATCTGATAGTGTCTCACTATGATAGGCCATGGGGTGGCTGTGTTGAGTGAGAACGGTGCCTACCGCATAGTCTGAAGCATCTATCTTTATCTCAAAGGGTTGTTGCAGGTCTGGTAGTGAAAGTATTGGGGCTGAGCACAAGTGCTTCTTCAAATCGTCGAATGATTGTTGTTGGGACCGGCCCCATGCAAATTTATCCTTACCACCACCCCTTTTTATTTGGCTGAGGGCCCGTGCAATATGGGAGAATCCCAACACGAACCTACAGTAGAAATTGGCAAGGCCCAAGAAGCTCCGAAGCTCAGTGAGTGTGGTTGGTGTTGGCCAGTCACGAATGACTTGGATCTTGGCTCGATCCACATGCACACCATGCTAATCAATTATGTAGCCTAGGTAATGGACCCTTTCCATGCCAAAGGAGCATTTTTCTAGGTTGGCATATTGCTTGTGCTACCGTAGGGTGTGCAGAACCTGTTGAATATGTTGCAAGTGTTCGGCCCAAGTCTTGCTATAAATGAGAATGTCATATAGATACAACACTACAAAAGTATTGGTGAATGGTCATAGGATATCATCCATCATCCTCATGAAAGTGGTTGGATCATTTGTCAAACCAAAGGGCATGACCAACCATTCAAAAAGGCCTTCCTTTGACTTGAAGGAAGTTTTTTATACATCTGTCTATTTTATCGGGACCTAGTGGTAGCCAGACTCCAGATCAATATTACTGAAGTATTTGGCCCGCGTGAGTTGATCAAGGAGGTTGTCGATTCAAGGAATCAGGTATTAGTTTCTGACAGTGATTTTATTTAGAGCCCAATAATCAATGCAGAGTCGCCAAGTTCCATATTTCTTCTGTACCAGTACGATTGGGATCCTGCAAGGTGATGAGCTTGGATGGATGTGCCCCCTATGGAGAAATTATTAGATTTGTCGCTTGATCTCCTCATTCTCTAATAGAGGGTGATGATAGACTGACCCATTGTGCAGCAGTGCGTCGGGGGTCAGATCGATGGGGTGCTTTACCTAGCAGTGAAGAGGTACCCCAGTAGGTGAGAAGAAGATATCTGAGTATTCTTCCACGACCTTATCTACTTACTTCTATTTTGTGGAGAGGTCGGTCGTAGAGACCCTAGATGTGGCTATGATATTTCACTTACTCTAAGAGCGAATCACAAAAAAGACAAACTTCCCCATCTTAGAGATGACCTTCCTGCATTTCTTAGCTGAGATCAAGGAAATAGTACTAGGTCAGACTGCCTCTGGTATCCTGTACAATTTCCTGCTCAAAGTAATAATAACACTATGAGGCCTAGACTTATATACAAAATGATATTTCCATAAATAAGATTGGCCCAAAATAACATCACAAAATTTGAGAGGAGAAACATCACACAACACCTCGTCTTTGAAGGGATTGATGTCATACGCCAGTCGACACTGTTGGCTGACGCGAAGATCGCTTCCTTGGCGGAGCCATCCAATGGTGTAGGGTTGTGGGTGCGGCGTTGCTGGTAGGGCCAACCGCTTGATGACCTCTGCTGAGACAAGTTTCTTTTGGCTACCACTATCAATGATGAAGTGCAACGGGGTGCCTTTTACCCACATTTGTGAATGGAAGAGGCATTCTCCTTCTTCTGGCATGTCTGGTTCACCAGGATGGAGATTGGTGGTAGCAATGGTGGCACTGGGTTCTGCATCTTCCTCTTTCTGGTTGTAGCTCAAAGTCTGAACCCACATCTGATTCAAAGGATTTCACTTTGGCCACCAGTGGCTTCTTTGATCGGCAGTCAGCAGTGTTATGACAAGGGCTCTTATGGAAGTTGCACCACTTCCCGGTATATTTCTTTGTATTTCCGGTGTCCTTCTTTGATTTTCTCTTGGACTAGTTGTCCTAATACTCTCCATATTTTCTCTGTCCTTTGTTCTATGGGTTGGGGATGCCATTTCCTAGATTTTTTTGTGAGGGGTTCCTAGGCCCAAATTTCTACGTCTTTTGTTTTAGCTTCTTCTCGATTTTGACGACATATCGGTGGCCATGCCCAAGGATGAGATGTCCAAAAATTCCATTTTGGTCTGGATGTATCTATGCAAAGCGTCACGATACTTGAGAACCATATGTCACTCTGAATCTTTGATACTCATCTTGGTGCGCAAAGTATGAAAGATATTTGTGAAATCTGGCACTGCTTTGTCTTTTTATTGTCGCAGTGTGGTCCATTTGGTATACAAGTCGTCATAACTTCCGACAGGGTAGTATTTTTCCTTAATAACATCACTGAAGGATTCCCAGGTGGTCATGACTGCAAATAATGAGGGTTTCTTTGTTTCCTTTTGCTCACAGAAAGTTTCCCACCAATCTTTGACATGGGGAATGACTTTGAGGAGCACAAAAGTAATCTTTTCTCTATTTGAAAAGTTATGGACAGAAAAATACCCTTCTAGTAGATTCAACCACTTGTCTACAACATTTGCATCCATATGACCTTCAAATATAGGAATATCAAAGTTTATTTGTACCTTGAAGGGGCGGCGCCTCCACTTGAAGAAGATGTGTTGTCTGTTGGTAGCTGCCAAAGGATTTGCACAAAACTATCCATCATCTCGTTCCTTTGTTGCGTGAGGGATTCTTCAATAAACAATTTAAAAGGATCTCCTGTCCTGTCATCTTTCTTTTCTCCTGCCATGAGGGGTCGCTTGGGCATGCAAGATCTTTTTTCCTCAAGAGAAACAAGCTCGAGACCCAACTCTTTGTATTCCAACCTCATTGGGGACATGCATTAAGACAATAAGGAGAAGACCCCTCTAATACCACTGATCTGGATTTTATGAGCATAAAAAAATGACTACAGATTATTAACAGGTGCTTAGCACAAAATAAAAGAGATATAGTAAAACCGGTTTTCTATTAAATAAGGAGATAATCTGAAACTGTAAAATGTAGCGGAAACAAGCTTATTGGAATGGTGGCGGCTTATCTCTGAGAAGAGATGTGACGGCTGCGCTCATTTGCAAGAAGATGATTAAAATGAGGCTATGAAGGCCTTTTTACAATAAAAAGGAATGTCAAAAAAACTTTTACATCCAAAAACCTAACCCTAGGAGATGAAGCGCCAAAAGTCATGTGGGCCCTGTATGGATAAGTTAATACATCAACTTCCCAGGGTCATAACTTTTGCATACAATCTCCGTTTTAGATGTATGATAGCCCGTTGAAAAGGTATCATCAAGCAAATTCATTTTGGGGGCTCAATCATGCCTTTGGATATCATTGAGAAGATCTTTCCTGAAAAACCTTCATTTAGGCCCTCAAAATGGCCCGGGAAGTTAAAACTGTTAAAAATAGTAAATTGCCAAAATTGCCAAAAAACTGTTTTGAGCCAGTTGTAAAAGGTTGGTGGCCACTGATATCCACCTAGATCATTCCTTCTTTAGTTACTTCCATTCATTTCAATACAAGTGTTTCAAATTTATTATACTGGGGGATGAAATTCAAAATTGATTTGATTATGTAGAATGGTTGCTACCTTATGTGTCATTTTGTTGTTCCTGATAACTAATTAAAATTTTCCAAAAATAAAATGAGAAAACGAGGGATGGAGTCCTGCTTATAGGAATATCAACATGCCTAATTCACCAATAGAGCGTGGAATCACTCCTTTCAATGAATTGCTTGAAAGATCCCTGCAGAAACCACCCATGCTCATTTTTCTTCGTTTATGGACATTACACCCATCGAGGAACTATGCTAAGGCATATGAAAACGACTCTAGATCGCTTACCAACTCGCTCAAGTAGAGCGCCAACAAACTGAGTCTGATCTATCTGTTGAATGTTATGTACATATTCTTCAAATGAAATTTATTGAAAAATATAAAAATAAACTAAATGAGAGCCCAAAACTCAGAAGGGGCAGTGGTTGATAGTAGGCCCATATTTTTAGTATAAAATCTCCTGCGTATTTAACAAGTTTCAACCTTGTACACTATTGAAAACATAGAAAAATCAAGACAGGAAAATGGGGTGTTTCTCACAATTCTCTCAACTCTGTGCAATTGTCGATCTCTGGAGGGATGTGTCCATGCAACCTGTTCTCGTGAAGAGCTCTGCGGACCCACAATACCCATTATTTCCTAAACAGAAAATTTGTCATAACTCAAGGGAATTCTGAATAGCCCAAAATGTAAACAATTTCCAATGCAGAGGTAGAATCAAGACATAAAAGTTGTACTATATTTTGTGAAATGTGTCAATCTCTACAGAAGTATCTAGTGATTTCATTATACAAGTAAATGGTGTGAAGTATTTTTTACAGAAGGTAAGTACGTCATATTTCACTTCGCTCTTTATATTTTTTGCTAGTTCTGTAATTAGGAATAATTGTAGCCAATGGTATAAATTGCAACTTGTCTTAGACAAAATGTCGTGTTTACGTTTGCAGTTTCCTCTGCTTTCAAAGTGCGGCCTATTACAGAGGTTAGATGCAGAAGATTGTGATTATGAAAAGGATATAATTGAGCTTCAATATTTATTGGGGGGTTAGATGCATTTGAATTATCTCAATGACAACTATCATCAAGGAATGAGTCAAAGATGAGAGTGTTTGCTTCTTGCTCATATGCTCGGTTCATCAAATAGAGAAGATGCAAGAATAGTATGTTCAGGAGCAAAGAAAATCAATCAACCTCTCTTATGAAGAGATTGTGCATCTATGGAAGGTGGTGAGGCGGTGAATGATAAAGAGATTGCACATCTATGGAAGGTGGTGAGGTGGTGAATGACTGTGATATTGTAGATTTATGGAAAGTGATGAGTAACCAAGTCGATTGTCAATATATTTATGGACCTACCATAGGTGGTGCTTGGGTTTGATAGTCAATCGCAGTCATACTCAAAAGAGATTCAATAAACTTAAGGTCAATAAACTTAAGATTATCTGAGTTGGAAAAAAATGCATTGTGTGAGAAGTTATAATAGACTCTCAAAACTTAGGTTAATAGAAGATTGAAAAAATACAATGTGTCACAAATTGCAATAAGAGTTCAAAGTTGATAGCCAATTGTATGTGGGTAAAAAATAATTTAAATATTATAAAAAATAAAAAAAATCTGCTATGTACTATTTTGGAAAGGAGAAAAATAGTTATAGTCAAAGGCAAACTAATATCAAGTCAACGCTGAAGCGAATGCTAGAATCCCGGCCTTCGACAAGGACTAATAAGATCATAAATAAATTTACATGCTTCCTCTTTTCTTGTTTTAAAGAGGACAAAGCTTTTTTAAAGTGCAATAGTTTTGTTTATTTGAATTTGTGTTTTGCATGGTTAAAATTGTGAACACTTTGTTTATAAAAGACCTTGACAAAACTAAAAAAAATGCTCCTATATGCACATTTAGAATGTTGGCTATAATGTAAATATGGCTATTTGGCACATTGCAAAATCCGCTATCTTTTTGTGCTCCTTCAATGATTTTGCATATCTCATTGAATTCGTATGTCTTATTCAAATGCTTGTAAAAACTTTAAGTATTGAGCGAATTATTTGTAAAAATAGTCCTCATCGTCCACAATGGTTATCCATTTTCAACATTAATTTGAAGTTTTATTTCTAAATGTAAACCAACAATGTTCTCTTTCACATAAAAGCAAAAAAATCTATTTTATAGTTTTTTTATTTTTTTATTTAAATTTGAGAAAAAAATACAAGTAATTTTTTCCTTAATTAAAATATGAAAAGTTCAAACTTTGATACATATTATTTTGTTACACTCCAAACTCTATAAAATATTCAATATTTTAAAAAATCATGCAATTATAATTGTTTTATTTTTAAAGTAATATAATATAATTATTAAAACTTTAATAATATAAAACAAATTAAAGATTAGATTTCATATTAATTTTAACTAAAATATATCAATTAAAAATTATTTTTGAACAAAATATGTGTTGTGAAAAAATAAGGTAGAATTCATTTCTCACTTATTCATTTCCCAAAGGTCATGAATATAGTGCAATCCGAGCTCAGACCCATGAACAAGACCAGCCTCGAAGATTGCTTAAAGGATTGGCTTGTGGACAAAGTTGTTAATAATTTCCAAGGTATGCTAAGATTCTTGGTTTCTAGTATACGATGGGCTCGAAATTCTAGTATTTTCCAATATTTAACCATTCCTCCCAAAGTAATAGCTGGTACAATACTGAGACTATCCAATGAGTTTATGTTGGACCTGAAAGCCAAAGACCCAAGGCTCCCATCTATGTCGGTGGTGGACTTTGAAGTCCCATGGGGCTTCTTCGAAATGGCATGCTAATGTTGTAACATCCCCATTTTTAGTTCTCACATATTATAATGTAATTGTATAAATGAGAATTGGGTTGGTGAATTGATATGATTGGGGCAAAGAGCCCATATCGATTAATATGGCCGAGGGACAAATTGTATATTATGAACATTGAGATAATTAATAAAAGTAGTAGTTACTTGGTACGATACGAGAGGGATGAAAATGATGGGGGGCTATGATTTCATAAGAGAGAAGGGTCCAATGGAGATTTTATTCATGGGTATTAATCCAACCCACATTCTTGGATTATTATCATTGTGTAAACCTTCTATTTGTTGTTTAGAGTTCCCAAGCCAATCATTTATTTCATATAAGAGGGTGGGTGTGAGGAGTCACATCCCATAGTAATTAGGGAGCATGGGGATAAATTACAATAAACATTGGGAAGAGTGAGTAATCAACTGACTTGTGGAAAATGAAATCCATATGGCTAAGGAAGACAATTTTTGCATGTAGACTTTGGGTAACAAGAGGGGAGCTAAGTGTTGGGAAGAGAACTAGCCATGTTGTGCTTGAAGGAAACCATTTTTGGGTTGTGTATTATGATGGAAATGAGTCCCATGTGCCAATAAAACATGTTGTAAGCTTATAGTGCATTTTTCTATTGAGGAAATGGCTCAAGAGCCTTGTGAACGTTGTTGTGAGCACTCCTAGAGAAACTGAGAGTTCATGAAGTCCCCAACTGAGAGATTCTTTTCCAACCAAGTGCACTAGAAGCCTTGATAAACAAATGATACATCATGTAGCACCCAAGTACAAGATGCTAAGAAAATAATCATTTATTTAAATACATACACAATAACAACTTCATTTTAGCATAATTCCATTTTCATTTACACAATTATTCTACATTTGCTCAAAGATAAATCTAATAACATGATGAAATAAGTAGTAGGATAACTTTAATATTTAAGAACTTAAAACATAAGTATACTCAAAACATCAATAAAAAAATATCACTGAAAAATACCTCCTCCTTAGCTTGTCGAAGCTCACTGGTTTTATTGTAGTCCTGGGCGCTTCCAAGCATTCTTTTCCCGCTTTCCCAGAGTGAAACAAAGGAATCCTCCCTGCCAAATAGGAGCCTAGCCGGCTTCCTAGCTCCAAGAAACCTATCGGTTTCTTGGCCCTCCATGCCCGTGACTCCAAGAACAACAAAGAACAAATGCTCAAAGGAAACTATCACAAGAATCATCTCTTCCAAGAATGTCACAACCTCTCATCATGCTCCAACCTCTCCATCCCCTCCTCTCTTCTTCTTCTCCCTATTTATCAAGTTTCAATACACACTTCCCCAAGTCTTCTCAACCACCTCATCATTATCCATCCACCTCCCTTATCTAGACATTTTGGGAAAATATTAAAATAAAACTAAATATAAATGACTTGTATTAAACAACAATAAATAAAATAAAAAGTCTTTATTCTCATGCTAGATAATAAATGTTATTTGATAACTTTCTCCAAAATGTACATAACACTCCACCATGCTCATT
>JASDQU010105999.1:177785-191382 GCA_032191745.1 Picea mariana | reverse complement strand
ATGTTTTTAAGGAAGCTACTTGGAGAGTATAAATAAGAGGCAAGGCTCTCTCATTTTAATCACACTTGAGCATATTGAATATCTATAGGTTTATGAGGTAAAATAGGATATCTAAGCCAAAATTCCGAGGGAAGGTGAAGAAAAGAAGGCCGAAATGCAAGGAATGATAAATTCTTTTGATGGTGCTTTCTAAGGTATGTTATTTACAGGTCATCTCAACATTTTCGCTATAAATTTTTTTCTATAATGATTCAGACCATGAAATTGCTATTCCATTGAGAAAACATATCCAAGTATCTGTGGTAAAACATTCAGCTTCTGGGTCATTGTATTTTTGGAGTTACACTCCATAGAAAATAGGGTTTGTGGCTAGTCCTGAAACTAATAAAAAACAAGTGTTTTGGGTAAAAACGTCATAACTTCTTCATAAAAGATCAAAATTTAGTGAAACAAAATGTGTTGGTTAGGGTACAATATTTATAATTCTTTGTAACAATTTTAGATAAATTCAACAAATATTCCATGCGGGGCACGCTCTACAAGGTCGCTATCTAGAATAATCCAGAAGTCAACAAGGTATGGCATTTTTTCTATAACTCCTTTTTTGAGAGGTTACAAGTAGTGAAACCTGGAGGAATTGCATAAAATAAACTGAATAAAATTTTGTATTAGTTTCATATCTTTATAAATTATAGGTACAAAGTTATGATTACTTCAAGTTAGGGTTGTTGACTAATCCAAAACTAGGCATGTGAGACTAAAGAAAAGTTTGATGAAAATGTTAGTCTCTTATTGTTGAAGTTAAGGAAGGTTTGAAGGAATGTGATCATATACATCAGTTATATTACAGAGCTACAAATCATCTTTTGGATGATGAAATTGATGAGTGTTTTGGTTGAGGTACATGTTGAGTACATGGTTGAGACAAGTAGTTGATGAGTTGGCACATACATGAGGTGTATAGTTGATGATGTTGGTACATATTGTTGATTCATAGTTGATGAGTAGTTGAAACATGATTGGTACATACTTGGAACATGGTTGGATGCATTTTTTTATGGTACAGGTTGATTACAGGTTATTTGGTACAGGTTGGTGTATGGTTGATGCACTTGTTTATGGTATAGGTTGAGGTACAGGTTGATGCATGGTTGATGCATGGTTCATATTTATTGGTACATTTTTATAGTGATATATATCACAGTGATAGGTTGATAGTGGTTCCATCATTCTACTTCTACTTCAGGGTGGAAGGATGGGGCAAGGACAGGTGGTTGTAGCCACCTTCCTGTTGTAGCCGGAGAACATAGGGGGTTGTAGCCTCCTTCTAGTTGTAGAAAGAGAATTGGGGAGTTGGAGCTTCCCTCAGGTTGTAGCCTGAGAAACTAGGAGGTTGGATCCTCCTTCCAGTTGCATATGGAAAACAAAGGAAGTTGGTGCTTCCAATGAATGTAATTCTTCAAGACATATAAGAAAAAGTATTCCATGGTTTTCTCCCGATTTGGGTTTCCACGTAAAACACTGGTGTACTGCCTATGTTTATTTGTTCAGTGATTACTTACTCTACGGTTATTGGATGATAACGCTTCATTGATATAACACTTGGATTATATGGTTNAATTCTTCAAGACATATAAGAAAAAGTATTCCGTGGTTTTCTCCCGATTTGGGTTTCCACGTAAAACACTGGTGTACTGCCTATGTTTATTTGTTCAGTGATTACTTACTCTACGGTTATTGGATGATAACGCTTCATTGATATAAAACTTGGATTATATGGTTAAAAAAGATTAAATTTCTCTATTACTGATTCACCCCCCCTCTCAGTAATCCAACATTTCATTGCAGGGAACTTATACAAGTTAGGTGAAGATGGAATATTGAGATGATGTGCGTTGGAGAATGAAAGGCATATGATACTCACATAAGAACATGAAGGGATTATAGGAGGACACTATACTGGTAAAGCGACTGCACTAAAGATCTTGTGCATGGGGCTCCAGTGGCCACAGTACATAAGGATGTTAAAGAATACTTTCAGGTATGTGATGTATGTCAAAGGGTGAGAAAGACATCCAAGAGGGATGAAATTCCTTTTTACGCACAGGTTACGTTGAAATAATTTGATAAATGGGCAATAGACCTTGTGAAGCCAATCAACCTATCAACAAGAAGATCATGAGAAAGGTACATAATCACTGCGATGGAGTATTTGACTAGATGGACATAAAAAACACCAGTCACAAACTGCATCATGGATATTGATGTGTAATTTCTATTTGATAATGTAGTCACATGATTCATATGTCCATGCATATTACTCAGTGATCAAGGAACACACTTCATAAATATGATAATTGTAGCATTGATTAAGGAATTTCAAATTCATCACCAAAAGAGAATGTCGTATCACCCTCAAGCTAATGGGATAGTATAATATTTTAATAAAATTTTGGAGAATAATTTGACAAAGTTCTCCAATGTAGGGAGAGATGATTGGGACTTAAGGGTTCCTATAGTTTTTTGGGCATACAAGACTACAAGAATGAAGTTGATCGGGCATGCACCTTTTAGGTTGGTCTATGGACAAGAATCAATGATGTTGATGTAATTTAGTCTACCTATCTTGCACGTTGCAATGATTAATAATCTTTCATATTCTGGTGAAGTAGAGGATAGATTATCATAGTTAGTATAGCTTGAGGAAGATCAGTTTGTCGCAGGCTTCCACTAGCAAGTTCAAAAGGCAAGGGAAAAGGCATGGCATGATCGACACATTAAACATAAAAAAATTTAAGTGGGAGACTTAGTATTACCTTACAAAAGTAAGTTTAAGTAGCATCCAAGGAAGTTTCAAATGCATCTGTTAGGACCCTATGTAATTCATCATGTGACGAAGGTAGGTGTTGCATAGTTGGAAACATTGAGTGGAGAATCCTTGGGAGGAATGGTGAATGGAAGTCGGTTGAAACTCTATAGTGATGGTCAACCATCTACACATTAATTTGAACTGCACAAAAACACATGTATCATAGTATATGTATAATAGTATGGAGGTAAAACACAGAAAAAAAAACAAAAAGAAGAAAAAGGGAGAACACAAACAAAAATTAGAAATATGAAGAAAACAAATAAAAAATCGGAAAACAAGAAGAAATACAAAGGTAAACAGGAAGGATTATTGCGTAAAAAAAGGGAGTATCACATAAATAACTGAAAAAATGCAAAGTTAGTTAATTTCAAGCAAAGAAACATGTGGAATAGGACGTATTGACTATTAAAGGAATTAAAAGGGTGGAAACAATGGTTAAAGAGAAATTAATTCCAGGTCATAAATACGACACATAGTAATAAATGGAAACGGTCATTTGGAATCATGATAGATTGGTAGTATGAGGAACAAATCCAATGGAAGATATGGCAATAAATCATCAATAAATTAATCATTCATTGCACCACTGGTGGATTGGACAATTAATTCATCCGTGAAGGGACATGGACAACTGGCGAAGGGGCACAAAAGTCATGAAAGGTTGACAAGCATTGGTTATTTTCACTTAGATTTGCATATCAGTAACCAAGAGACGAGAAATGCATAGTAGCGTTGAAGCAAATTGTCACTAGTAACCAAGTTACATAAATGGCACTACCAAAATCAACAATGCATGTGCCAAAGAAAGTTTGAAAAAGAGAACAACTAGCAGAACAGATGTCGAGGAGACTCCGGGAGTGTCATTATCAGAGATGAGATTTCCTTGAGACTACATCCCACCAAGGAAGGGAGATTCCCCACAACTAACATTATAGAGGAATCCATACTATGATTTGGTGACACTCTACATCTAAGAAGGGGTCACCATGGATGAAGACATGCTAGGGAGGGTGTCGCAAGTAAAATATGCATACCATGATATTACAGAAATGATGAAGTTCACTGAACTTGTTTTGCACCACTACTAAGAGTTGAGGATAGATCTAGCAACGAACCAGAGCATACATGTTCCAAAGGTATGGGAAAGAGGACTCGAGCGAGCATGCATACTAAACCTGTTCGACATCCCTCATTTTGACTAGAGAAACGAAGTAAATGCATGCATCAAGTTTCTCATAACTTGTGTGCATGGACGATATTTGTGGATGTACATGCCAATTTCAACAGATATAGACTTGATTTCAAGCATCATATGATTACCAGCACAGGGACAAGATCTAAACTCATTGTTTGCATATAACAGAACTAACAATTCTTTGTTAGAGATAATGAGTAAAAACTTTCATACAGTTCGAGGGGTGTGTGGATTGGATGTTTTGAGCATATATAATATAACCATATGTCTTGGAACAGAAAAATTGGCATGCAAGTTACTGATGAAATGTAGAAAAGATCAAGTACAAGAAGGAGTGATAGCTATGATAGAGAAGTGTGTCGAAGGGACTTCCATGAGTTGGGCTCTTTATTTATTGAAACAATTACTCCTCAACTATGCAGAAGCATAGGATAGGGGCATGTAGTTGCATTATTCACAGATACTAATTTTTATTGCATTTTCATCGTGGGAAGAGCCGAAGGACACATAGTTCTTGGGACTCCGAGGTAAGCCATGTTTAGCGGCTAAGTACCAGAACTTTTGGTACACAACTAATAAAAGAAGAAAGATCAACACTAATATCAAGTTCTTACTGTACATTGAAAGGACTCAACACTACATCGAGAATATACCATGCATTTCACAACAATTGGTAGACACATATACCCTACTTGGGTAGTTCAGGGAATAATGACACCATATGTATGTAGAGGCGAAGAAGGAACTGAGATAAGAATGGGTACAGATGAAGTATAAGATCACAAAAGAATATATCCAACTAATTCTTCAATATTGGGATCGTGATTGAAATATTATAGTGGATGAAATATAGATAGAACACTAGAACAAAGTTGTAGATGAACATGTATTAGACAGGGTGATGAACAAGGTGATCACTGTTTTCGTACAAAGTGTAGGTTGGGAAAATCTCGACCTAAAACATGAGATGGAGACAACTAGGAGAACATCTACCGACTTTCACCTTATATAGGTATTCCTATCATAAAAAGTTACCTGAAGGAATCATGAAACTTTTCCAACTTGAACAAGATCAATATCTCACTAAATCACATTTACCAAGGAAAACAATTTATTTCTCCAATGAAAACTTCATATTAGTGCCTTCAAAAAATGGGTGAATGGAGTCTTTAAAACACAATTTAGATCAACAAGATCCCTACGGGTGTAAACCCTCTTACTCCCTAGGGAATGGAAACCAAACTCAAGGTAGATCAAGGAGGGTGTGAACCCTTTTACTCCTTTAAGATACATTGGAATAAAATACACACTTATACTCCTCCTAGGGTTTTAACCAACAATATCATGAAATGAGCAAGAAGAATATATATTTTCCTTACCAAAACCAAGAAAGTTGCAAGATCAAACCATAGTTTCAACAATATAGACCATCCATAAGCAATAAAAATAGTCTTGAAGAGGTTCAACCCACCTAAGCTCATCCATTGATCAAGATATATACCAAAAATAATTTGCAAGAGAGAGAGATACCAAAAATTCTCAAGTATAGAAAAAATTTCATCCCATGTAGTCTTCTCAAGATGGGAGAGATCAAATGATATATAAATGATCTCTATTTATATAAAAACCTCTAATAAGAGTTTTTCCAAAAAAACTTAGGATAACAAAAAATTAAGGGGACAACAATCCTTACTTTTCCCCTTTATAGTATAAAATTCAAATTCAAATTTAAAAATTACAGAATAGAAACCATAAGGTGATGTCGTCCCTCTAAGGGTGACGTCTTGACCCATTGAAAAATTTCTTGGAGTATAATTTTAAGGTCGTTGGGGCTTATAGATCCTCCCTCTCATGTGATATATCTTCATCAATTCATATCCCACCAAATCGTTCCAAGTGTCAATGGGTAGAAACCCTACCACCACAATCTCGATTCTCAACCCTAGGTGATGTCAAGCCCTCTTTGTATGGAATTTTGGCCCCAAGAGTAAGTCGTTGGGATATAAAGTGGTTTGGTTAGGTATTACATGGTTTCATTTTAGACTTTCAAATTCAATCATCATCATCTCGCATGTGGACCTTGGTATCCAAATTGTGGGTTTCAAACACCAAGGAATCCAAAGCTAGTCTTTTTCTTCCAAATCTGTCCACCAACTAGGTCCTGCAAAGACAATCAATATGCCTTCCAAGGATATCAAGTAAAATTCATGATAATGAGTAAATAAAATCAGTAAAAGATCCATCCAAGCATGTACATACAAACTACTTCATCAAAATAAACAGGTGCTCAAAGACCCTGTGCAATTTTCCAAGTTTAGATATGGGAGGGTTGACAAAGTGACCTATTGGGTGAATCATACCTCAAGTTTAGGAGTGTTTCCCAAGATGAAATTTCTCTAAGTCATGTGGATGAAGTGACAAGGATGGGGGTAAGAATCTTGGGTATGGGGTTCATGACATACAAGGTATTTTAGTGTCTATTTATGGGTTCCTTTCCACATGGTTTGTTGCACCTTCATTTTCAATGTAACCGTTTTCCATGCCCATTTATTTCCTATTATTATGTTAAGATGTTTCCAGGTTTAAGTCAAGGTGGGGCTTCTACCTAAGCATGAAAAGAAATTCCCACCTTGACTCTACCCTAGTCACATCATGCTTCCCCAAGTTTAAAACATGTGTAGGGCTTCTACCTAAGCATGAAAAATAGTGCCCACACATGCTCCACCTTAGTTGGAATTTGTATTAATTATTTTTCATGGGTCCCATCAATTTCTTACAAGAGATATTTCATTGTCCTCGAGATCCTTGGGATATCATATATAAGGTTCATGATTGGATTTTATCTTTCTCCAGCTACAAGACTCTAGGCATTTAACCCCTTCCTCCCATGAAATGAGGGAAACCCCTTCTTGGGTCAGTACACCTGAAAGTCCCAAAAGGTAAGGAGAAGAGGGAATGAAGTGTGGAAAGTGAACATTATGGTCGGAAATGACATGATGACTCATCAAGAGGAAATCCCAGTAGAAAAACTATCCCCAATGATGACCCACTTACTAGGGAACAATGTCAACCACCAAAGTGAAACAAGGCAAAGAGAATAATATCCAAGTGGAAGTTACATAACCATAAGAAGTTTAAAATTCAACACACTCAAATTCCTCAAATATTGAAATGATACTCACTATAATACATGACTTGTAACTCATGGAGAAATACCCTATGTCTTTTAGAAGCCATATGATGTGGTGGATATCATCATGATGAACCTAGAGAGGTGGTATTTTTCTATGCAAGTGGATATTTTTGGTCAAACTGTCTCTCGGTACTCCATGTCTGCAACCTGGGGGCCTAAATAAATCATCTCCTTAGTTATCTCTAGAAGTTTGGGATAACATTGGGCTCCTACTTGGGGACAAGTACTCGCCATAGAGTGCATGAGAAATGCAACATCTCCTGGTGGACCTGTGCCTACACTGAAACATAAAACCATAAAATCTAGGGTGTTTCTATCACCCTTCATCCATATATATCAAAACCAAAAATGACAGCTAATCTAGAAAATAAAATTTTAGCAGTTTTTCATAAATCTAAGATAAACATGACATCAATATGAAAGTAGAGAAAAATGAAATATGAAATGCAGCTAAACTATTATGAGCAATAAATATGCAATTTCATGAAATCAAAATGAACTACCTACTTACCTGGGGCCTAGGCCTTGAAGAATTCAAGTTCCCTAAACATAGGGATAGAGAAGATCCCCATTCACTGGTAATTGCATCTTTCTCCCGTCCAAAGCTGTGAAGTAGTAATTTTGTTTTTTAGACTTCTTCTTGATGATGTAAGGGCCAAGTAAAGTGTTGTCATCATTTTGGTCATATTTAGTCTTTCCCTTCTTCTTGTCCCACATTAACACAAGAATTCATTCATTGTAGTTGATGTAAGGTATATTCTCTATGTAAGGATAGGAAGGAGGTCCTCTCTTGACTGCATTTTTGATGGATTCTTTGCATTCTTTTTCCTTACTATCTTCTTTCTTCAATATTCAAATAGACCTTGGCTATTTCCCTTGGAACTTCATAATATTTTATTTATATTCATATTTCCTTGAGAGTAGGGTATCTATGCAGTCCTCCTGCATGAATGGTAAGTCTCTTGGATTATACTCAATGGTGTTTGGAGCCTCATCAAACTCAACCTCACTTGTATAATCAATACTGTTGGGGTACATCACATGCTTGTCAGCCCACTCCTAACTATATAATACCTCAAAGGTTCCATCACCCATGGGAATGTGTGCATGGGTAAGATCCATTCTAAGGAAACCTCTAAGAGAAACATACCAAATCCTTGATAAGAGAATCCGCCAAGCATATGAGAAATCAATCGCTACTATGTTCATAAAAAGGGTGATATGTGAAAAATCGATCAGCAAGACCTCAAAATTCTCACGTAGTCCATAAACTTTAACCCTCTTAGAATCAATGCCACACACATTTACATATGGTCAAGTTGTATTCAACCTTAAAAAACATGACATTTTTTAACACCTTGGAATTGAGCATACAGTTGTTTAGGTGGAGGCCATTCATGCCCAAGGAAAGATAGAAAGGAGGGTTTTTGTCCCATTTCGGATCAATATACATGGTTTTCAAAATGATTGGAGGGTGCTCCTTCTAAATTGGTACTTGTAATAACTTCAATATTTCCCTCTCTAGAGAAGGAATTTTTCATATTTCTATTATAGGTACCATCATATTCAACTTCCCAAACATGGTTGCAGCATATATGTTCAATCTAATATCATCTATTGGATTTGGCTCTAGAATAAACTCATGTACCAGAGATGGAAGTGGTGAGACCAAATTATTTGTATATGGAGGAGGAGAGGTTGCTTGTGGCTAAGGGGGAGCGAAAGGTTGTGACGGAGGAACTAAAGATTTATTTCTTCTAGTGTGTGTCAAAAATTTCTTCTTCCTTAGTTCCTTTCTATGATCATTTGTAACTGTATTTAACACCCAGAGCCTTCCCTCTCTTTCCCCTTATATTTTGGCCTCGTCAATATGTTCCTATGTGACCTCTTCCAATTGGAAGTTATAGATCATATCCATTAAGTTCATATTGGAGAGTCTTCATTTTGTCATGGACATGCATCCTCTCGGTGAGGTTATTTACATGGAGAACACCCCAATGTCTTCTCTGTGTTGACTATTCCAATAGGGTTCAGTGTACTCGGGGCCTTTACCTCTTGTTGAGGCCTTGGTTTCCAACCTATGGTATCTCTATGTTGTCTAGAAAACTCGAGTCTGGAGGAAGATTGATTTCTTTCCAAAGTGGTTAATCATCCAATGATTTGATTTTTAGCTTGGATAAAATGAGTACTCATCTGATCTATTTTCTGAGTCAAGAGGGAAATTCGATCAGGAGCATTGGTACTAGAAGCATTAGTTTTTTTCTTTACCTTGGCATGAGGATACTGAAAAGGATCATCCTTTGAGTGAAGGAGGCTCTCTTCATTTTTTTCATTGTACTCTTTGGCTTGTGCCAAGATGGTGGGACTTTTGTCCTTCATGATGAAAAAAAAATTCCCATTGAAAACATTCATGTAAAGGAAACAAAAAACTGCATCTATAGGGCGTAGGTATATTGGGTTTTGACTATAAAACATGTCAAACCTATTGTCAAATTCACTCACTGTTTCATTCTCCTTCTTCTTTATGTGATTGAATTGAGCTACAAGCATTTTTTTGTCTATTTTCGATGTCCATATGTTCTTGAATAACTTAGAAATGTCTTCATAAGATGTGATGTGATTATCGGGAAGCCCTTTGAACCATCTCTAAGCATATTTAGTCAATGAGGAGGCTAGTCGCTTCATTTCTACATGTTGAGTGCAGGCCTATTTTGAGGAAAGGTCTAATTTTGGAAGGTAAGGTCAAATGTTGGAGAATAACATCTGGCAAGAAAAGAAGCACGTGTGAGGAAAATAAACATGCAAGGCATGCGGGAAGGAAAACATAACCATTCTAGAGTTAGGGTTTTGGTAGAGATTGTAATGGCTAATAATCTTGTAAGTTAGTATAAATAAGAAACTAGGAGGTCTAGGTTGGGGTGGTGGTTGTTTTTGTTGGTTCAGTTTGAATAATACCTTTGTTTTGTGTTGTAAAGGTAAGTGTAAAGGATGTTGAGTTGTAGAAGAGTTATGTAGATAGATATTGAGGGTTAGATCACAGGCTGAGGATCTTGGTGTGATATAGTTTTCCTTATAGAGGCCCCTTAACCTCATGGTACTTGTATGATTGGAGATGTAGTGCACAAAGTGCCATATTTTGCAGCAAACCCAATAAAAGAGTAGAGAAGCTAGATCTTTATGGAAGTAGCCCAAGAGGGGGTGAACCACGGTAAAGCATGTGTTATCTATAATGTTTATGGAATGTTTACTTATGTTACTGATTAGTTTGTGAATGAATAAATGGTTAGCTAAAACTAGTAGAATGCATGTATGACTTAAAAGATAAATGGATCCTAGGGATAATAGAATAAATAATCAGATTAAGGCCTGAAGAGGATAAAATACAATCCCAGATCCCATTCATTCCTAGACTGCAAGAACTTGAGCATTTTGGTCACCCATAGAGATATCTCAAGTGAGATTATGCAGTGCACTCTGTGCACTGTGTTTCCTTATGGTTTACCAGGAGGGCCAATAGTTTTAGAGGATTTTTTGGAAACTTGTTCAAAGTTGAGCCTGGGTCAGACTAAGACAGTAGAATGAGAGAATCAACCTGACAAACCATTCTGTTGCTGACTGGAACTGCATGGGATTGAGTGGAAATAATCTGTAGAAGAAGCAAGAAGAGAATGAAGGTACAAAAAGGAATTTTCAGGCCATGGAATCTAATAAAGGCATAGATTGAAAGATGGTTGAAAAAAAAGAAACTTGAGTTTGCGCAGAAGGATAATAGAAAACCTAAGTTAACACCACGCAGATATCTTGACAAATATGTGTTTAGCGACCTGCATGAGGTATGTTTCTATGATTTCTCGCATGTGTTGCAACAGTGGCTATAGAGATTAAAAGACAGGCACCCAACAAATTGAATCAGAAATATGGAGTGGAATCCTTTGGAGATTGCGTAGTTACAACAAGTTAACAAAAAATTTGTGCATGTAGTAGATTTCTTGTTAGGCAGTATTGTTGTAGGGGTTATCACTAAATTTGAAGTAGATACCACAAATTCTTACAGTGCAATAGAGAAAGATTTTATAAAAGGACCTAGAGGTAGGTATATTAGATCGTTTTATACTTCAATCAAGATGTTATTATATAACAATGGTGTGATGACCATGGAATCATATAACTAAATGTCCCTGTGTGCATGAGGGAAGGGGGGAAGTACTGACAAGAGGTGGAGAAATGGAGGAAGAGATTGATAAGGGAAGGAAGAAGGATACCATCGACCCAATCATGATGGAGGAAGACTAGATAAATAAGATAATGGAAATAGCTGGAAAGACGTGCAGTGGATCACCCTACAAATATAAGATGAATAATAAGAAGAGAGCCATAGTTGATAGAGAGGGATTGACAAGTGATCAACAAGAGGTAGAGGATCTCTAGGATGTGGAGCACATTGAGGAAATATTGCATTCAACTTATGAAAGGAAAATAGGAGGTCCAAGGGCAGGAACACAAAGAATAACTCTAATCCAGATCAATGTCAATGTGGAACAAATAAACCCATGTATGACTAGTACACCATAAATAACACCAACATTTAGACAGCCAAATTTTAGTGGCAAAAGAAGAACAAGACAAGGATCCAGTCAAAGAGCATAAAATGGGGGAGCCAGTTGAGGAAGTATTAGTCAAAGTTATACACCACACAAAGGTAGTAGTTCCACACCATTCAGAATGGCAGGACATGATCCCACCATCAGGTTACCATAATTTCAGGGAGAGGCATCAAAGGACCCTGAAAATAATTTATTCATCTGTGAGAATATCTAGGAAGTAAATCAGATCACAGATGAGGATACAAAACTTGTGAAGTTATCTATCAGGCTAAGAGACTGCACTCTAGATTGGTACATGGGTCTATATGTAAATAATCCACCAAGACTAAAAAGGACTATTGAATACGTGAAGAAACTACTGATAAATGAATTTCAAAAGCCCAACTCATAAGATCAATACATAATGAGATGATTGAAATCAAGCATAAATTGTTGATGATTACAGCTTCACGAGGCATCCTCCAGGACACATACTAAGTGAGTCGACCTGTGAGAGAGGCCATGTGTTGGGTGTGCCCATGATATGGGTGTGTTTTTCCTCTCTGGACTAATATGAGATGATGTGTGCCCTTTTGTAGGGTGAGGATTCCCATGAGATGTGTGTGTTGTTCCTCTCTGGATTGAGATGAAACAATGTGTACCCCTGTGTGGGGTAAAGGTTCCCATATGATGAGTGTGCGTCAAACTCTAGACTGAGTTGTTATGACATGTGGTGTCCTACCTTGTGGATTCAGTTGAGTGAGGATTCAGATGGTACTCTAGATGATTCTCCTATGGACTTGGTGAGATAGAGATCTTTTGAGTAGGGCATCCCTGTGGCTGACCATAAGTGGAAGTGCCCCTAGTGGATGAGCACTAGTGGATATGTGAGATCCCTTGCTAAATTTTCTGAGAGTAAGATGTACATGTAACCCTAATTTTGATGTAAAGGGTATAGGTCAGCTCCACCATATGTGAAATATAATTAATGTTTATCGTTATAATTAATTATATTTCTGAGTCATTGAGGTCGACCCCATTGTGCCAATAGACACACCTTTTGTTGTGTCTGGTCTTCTATAAATAAAGGTTATTTCCCGATTGAGGAAACACACAAGTCACTTGTCATTTGGAAATTTGAGCAAGTACATATTCTAGGGATGAAGTGTGTACCTCTCTTGGGAACGAGTTTCAAGGTAGTTGTTGTCTCTAGTTTTGATCATGTTTTACCTATATTATATCACAAAGACCTCCATTTCCATACCCAGTACCACTCCCTTTTGGCCTTGTTTTGACATAATTGACATCTCTTTACCACTCAATGGGGCTACTCAAGGTATTTTTATGTTTCAAGTTATTTTTATGTATTTTGATGCTTTAAATTAACATTGAAACAAATGTGGCTTGGGTTAGGTACTATTTCTATTTTTGAAACAGGATTTGCCAGTACCAGGTACCATCTCGCACCTTGTGGAGATACCAACGAAGCTGCTAAAGATCCATGTGTTATGGCCAGAGTGGGAGACAGTGCAATATACATGACAGATGGAGTCATCACTCATATGATGATTGAAGGCACAATTATAGAACTGAGTTGTTAATACTTCATGATTCACACTTCGTGACACTACGTGTCACGAAGATGTGAAGACCGTTTTTTTAACTGATTTCGAGTTATTTTTGGATCTGGGATCCGTTTGAATTAATGTATTTTTGCTTTAAACTGTTATTGAGGAGGATCTATATAAACAAAA
>JASDQU010105999.1:100428-111114 GCA_032191745.1 Picea mariana | reverse complement strand
ACATTGAGATCAAATACTACTTTATTTGAGATAAAGTCCAAGAAGGAGAGGTAAAGCTCGAGTATATCCCCATTGATGAGAAGACAACAAATATCCTGACAAAACCTCTATCCAGAATCAAGTTTGCATATTTCCGAGAGAAGATGGGGATCGTGGAAATAACTCCTTTAGCTGAAAGGGAAGATTCTCCAAGCTAGGAGAAGGTACAGAAAACTATTCTTGAAAAACATTTATTTTTGTGGTTTAAATAACTCTCCAGTTAGGAGGGAGCACTGAAAACATTATTTATTTTTATAATTGAAAAATAGTCCAGATTGGACAGATCCTTTCCTGTTCAGAAAGTGGATTGAGATTTCTGACGGACAGTGACTTCCCATTGTAGTTAACATGGGAGATAGAATGATTACTGATGTATCATAGACAATGACTTCCCATTGTGGTTAACATGGGGAGTGGTCTAGGACAATCATTCTTCTTGGCAGTTACTCTGAGTAGTGGTCAAGTAGAATGGTCCGCCTCGCCGGGCAATCATTCTTTCGAAGTTCACAGTTGTGAGCAGTTTCGAAGAATGGTTTGTTTTGGAGGTTGATGCAGGACATACATTCCTTAGGGTTATACATTCTCTCTAGGGTGCACTTTGATAAGTGTAGGAGGAATCGCCCAGGGTGGGGAATGGTCTGGACAGTTATTCCTTAGGGTTATACATTCTCTCCAGGGTGCACGTTGATAAGTGTAGGAGGAATGGCCCAGGGTGGGGAATGGTCTGGACAGTTATTTCTTAGGGTTATACATTCTCTCCAGGGTGCACTTTGATAAGTGTAGGAGGAATCAGGGACAGGTCCAGGCTCAACAATCAGGGACAGTCATTCCTTAGGGTTTATACATTCTCTCCATGGTGCACTTTAATTAGTGTAGGAGGAATGGCCCAAGGTGAGGAATGGTCCAAATATTTCTTAGGGTTTATACATTCTGTCCAGGGTGCACATTAATTAGTGTAGGAAGAATGGCCCAGGGTGAGAAATGGTCCAGGCTCAGAAATCAGAAATAATCCTTCTTCCTTGTTTGAGAAGAATGGGGCAGATAGCCCATTGTTGATATTCTATACCGAGGGCAGATATTCTTTCAGATCTCACAGACGTGAGTGAAAGATTGGCCCAGATGATTCAGTTTTTATCATAGCATTGTTTCTATGCAGGTTGCTATCAGATGTTTGTTATGAAGAATATATGACAGTAGATGTATACTACTATGGTGGATTTGTTCCACTGTTTGTGACTACGTGTCACGGTTTGAGTAGTTGCGTACTACCTGAATAGACATAGGTGTGTTCTATCAATGATATTATACCAGTTGTCATAGACGATTATCCAAATGGATAATAATGACGGTGCTCGTGTTGCTACCAGTTGAATGGTCTGTTGTGCTCAAGACCATACCTCCCTAGTTAGGAAGGAGTGTTAATATTATGGTAGCTTCGGGAGGTATGAACCTCTATTGTGACCTATGACAAGACTAGAATCCTCCGAAAGGAAGCAAAGAAATGAAGGAAACCCTAGACAGGTTGTCGGCTGCAGAAATATATTTAATATGAATTTATTAATACCCATAAGGAGAAGTCAACCCCAGTTAAACTGCCCAGATTACTATAAATACAGGGCGCCAGTTTTCATTATTCACATCTCAGCAGTTGCAAAGAGAACTGGATCTGCACTGGTGTAGTTGCAGCTTGTGCGCAGGTTTATGGGAAGGTGTGTGCTAGCCTATGGGTGGGATCATCTGTTCAACTTAGTTTCTATTCTTGCTTGGTGCATTAGCCTCTCTTGGCTATTGGATTGCTACCAGGATTCTCTTCTTGGTCAAGGCTAAGGTGCTCGGAGGGTGGCTTCGGCCTGTGGTTGGGTGACGAGGGTATCGTCAATGGTAAAACGAGCACAATCTTCTATATTCTAACAGGTCCCTCCCATTTTATGCATCTCTTTTTGTGACTGGTTTTATCTCTAATTTTTGGTAATTATGCTATTTAGCTGAACTTGGGTGTGTTCACCTCATCAGAGTTAAATGTATCTTTTATGTTTTCTGATGATGCTTTGTGAGATGGTTTGTAAATACTTAAAGCACTTGAAGGTCTGTTGTGAAAGACTTTTTTTTTAAGTGACTTTAGAGATGGACTATCAGTTATATGTAATGTTTTGTGAACAACATATATTTATTATATTGAGAAATTTTCTATTAGAAAAAAAAAAACAACTCAATCTTTGACAGGTATCTAAATTGTTTTGATTTTTACAAATGTGATTCACATAAGTTTAAATTATGATTAGATGTATATCTTTTGAAGTGATGGTATTGATATTGCAACTAATTGCATTTATCCTAACATATTACAAAACAAATACTTAAAAGGTCATTTTCATCTAACTTTGGCTTTTATATCTATTTAACATCCTAAAGAGATGGTCCAAGATCAAGCACTGGCATTCGTTCATAACCTATTGTATCAAAGCATTAAATCTATTTGGCAAGTTTTTGTTGAATATAGACTAATTCTTAAAGTAGTGGCACCTCCCTATTCTCTCATTAATTACATTTGTATATATATGTAATGTATAAAACTTGATATGTATAATCATTATTAAAGTGGACCTTCTCTTTGAATAGAAAAATTTTGCGATTCTTCAAATTATTATCAATCTAAAGTCACAAATGAACTTATGGTGTACGATGCATATGCAAATTTCTTTAGTACTATTTAATATTGGTTTGTTTCAATTTTTTTATACAAATTACGTTCTAAAGGAAACATTTATTTTTCAAATTATCTAAATGATAAGGACTAAGCTAGTCACAACGCTTGTTTAGTGTTAAGATTGACTCGTGGATGGATGGTTGTATTAAAAAATTAATCCCTAGGATGCCACTTAATATGTGTTTGCATATGTTTTAAGGATTCTTACACCATGATCAATGTGGTTTTAGAAAATGATATGCTAGATCAAATTAGCTCCCAATTAAAATTGTTTCACCCAATTTTCCCTTTCACTATTATATTATTTAGATCTATGAGGTGATTTAATGGATTGTCAGTCTTACCACAAGTCTATGTGAGGACTCCAAAGTAAAATATCAAAGACACAATCTACTAGGAATCAAGCTTAGACCAATAGAGAAAAACTCTCAACCATTACTCCTTAGATCATAGCTTAACCAACATCGTTATATATGATACGAGCAAGATAAATCTTGTTCGTCGTACTATCGAAGCTATAGGATTTTAAGCAATGGGGGTGTGTCATAGTGTGACTAAGTTGTATGTCAACATGTATGGGTACTATAATACTGATTTTATAGTACAACTGACATCAATGTATAATGCTAACATTATAGCCTGACCTGTGCACAAAAAGGTACACTTTTTAGGTGTATGATGTATGGACATGCATAAAAACCTATTTAAAAGGGTTTTGAGGACAGGATTTATCCTCGGATTATATGATGTTATGTTTAACATATTAAATAGAATTTTGACATGTTATCATAAATAATATTTTGTTATATGCATATAAACTCAATGACAGGAAGAAGCTCTGGCTCTGAAACAATGACAACTATTTTATGTATAATAAGGATATGAAGAAGCTCAGGAAGAAGCTCTGGCTCTGAAACAATGACAACTATTTTATGTATAATAAGGATATGAAGAAGCTCTGGCTCTGCAACAATGGCGACCTTGCTGTTACCCGAGACTCATAACCCTGAGCTCATCCACGTAGTCGGACTCCCTGGTGGGTCTGAACTTCATAGAACCTAACATGATCTTTGTTCCTTGTGCCAATATTGTCCATCAGTGAGGCTTCCAAGTAACTACTCACCTCACGTCTATTTATTTCCTTGGATCTTGTATCATCACAATAGGATTTTCACCCCTAACCCCACTCACAGCTAACAAAACAATGACCAAGTTTTCTCTGCCATCTACTGTTTATAGAGTTTTTTTTTTAATCTTTTACAACCATTTCTCCTCCACGAGACCTCCTTTGATGGAGGCAGAAGTCAGTGCGTTAATGAGCGCTTCTGACGAGGTCATTTGGAACTGTGCAGGACTTTTCACAACCACTGATGAGCTCTCCGAGCTTACTACTCTTCCTTTGTCTCATTCAAACCCCAAACCATCGTCCTCTACCTCTGCCCCACCTACCTCAGTACACACATCACATACTCCTTCCTCCTCCACACTACCTACTAACACTTTTTCTCCAGTTCTCACATCCACAAATCTCTTTCAACTTCCACATTTCGTTGTTGATACCCACTTGGACTATAGGCATTCAACCTTAGCCTCGGGCCACAACATCAATACCATCCCCACTGCCTTCGGTCGAGGACTGTTACAAGGTCCTCAGACTGCTCCAGACTGTTCAACTCCCCATGTACATTTTACAACTACTGAAGCTGCTCATAAAACTTGCTCCCAAACTCCTGGGATAAAGAAACCTTCTACAAGACCTTGGGTGCCCAAGAAAACAAAAAAGAAACTAATACTTGGTACATATATTGAACTGAAAGAGTCTGTCTCCATGGCTCTTTGCAGTCTTGTGGGTAGGATTTCTTATAAACATCTCTGCAATCTATATCTGGACACTTGGATGGTCACTACTTGGTGGCCCATTCTGGAATATGTTCCCATTCTCTCACAACTAGGACGTGGATGGCTATACTTCCAGTTTAATTCTCTTGAGGATGCCACAACCATCCTAGACCGACTCTGGCTTATAGAGGACAACAACCTCATGCTAAAATGGTGGAGAGTGACCTTCGATCCATCACAGGATTACTTCCGACATCAACATCTGTGGGTACTCCTCCCTGGACTACCGCTCTACCTATGGAATGAAAAATCCCTCATGGCCATTGGAAACTCATTAGGGCATTCCATCTCTATAGAATCAAAGACCCTCTCCAGCTCAAACAAAAAACTGGCAAAAATTCTAGTTGAGTTGGACATACATGAGGGCCTATATGAATCTCTGGATATTGACTGGAGGGGACACATTTCTCGCCAGAAACTTGACTATATTGGTATCCCTTTCATATTCTCACTTTGCAGATAGACGAGACACTTAAGAAAGACTTGCACAGGTGCTCCTCAGGAGGACATTTCAAAGGAAACTATGCTTGAGCTAGCCTCCTCTTCGGACTCTCCTCCTATGCACTCACATCTGCATTTACCAGGTTTTCCCGAGGATGACATCGACTCTGGATTGGACACTATATATAGTAAGCTAAAGCTAATCTATCTGACCCTTTTTTCCTCTCTATCATCTCTATAAATAGAACTCATCGACAATTCTCCCCTACATACCAAGGGATCAACCTCCACTTCTCCTAGAGTTACACACACTTGCTCACAACTAATTCCACCCAACATTCTCCGAGGCTCTTCTACACCCTCATCTCACATCCTCTCATATATACATCCCACTCTCCTTACTCCAAGTATTGTTGGTGAGACTATGACTTGCGCACGGGCTGACTTACATAACCTACCTCTCCCTGTTGCACATACCCCTCTACCGACTACCCACACACCTCCACCTTCTATCTGTTGTCCCTTGGATATGCGAGCCATCGCACCAGTGACATTACATACGACTTTCGACCCTTCCCATTTTCGAGATAATCCTTCACATGCTGTGCAGAACACACCCTTGACTACACCTATCATAACCTCTCCTCCTTGCTGCACTCAGGAGGAGCGAGAACACACTCCTACAGTAGCACAACTCGAGAGTTTTGGAGAACAAGAGACCGGGTTTTTTGGTGATCAGACCTCTACACAACAAGAATATCTCTGCTTGTCGGGTCAGAGTGAGTCAGAACCAGGTGATAGTGATCTAGGGAATGTATTGAATGCGCTTCTACCTTCGTACAAATAATTTATTGAACCCATGCCCTTGCCTACATATCTGGGTATAACTTTACACAACAAGACATATGTTTCCCATACTCTGAGATCTGTTGAGACTCCTTCCACTTCCATGGGCAAAGATTATACCTGGTCTAGAGGACATGGCTTTGAACATTCTCCAATCAAAACCTGCAGTGCTCATCGCAAGGAGGGAACCGCCACATCTCATTATGGGGACTCTCAACACAATCCTACTGACATTGGGGCTCTTAGAGGCATGAGAAAATCCATGATATTGCTCTCCCTCAACATCAGAGGGGTGGGGGGCCTCCTAAAATCCGCCTCATTTAGAAGAATTCTATCACACATATCTCCAGACATCGTCTTTCTTCAGGAAACTTTGGTAGACAGTAAAAAGGCCAGGAATTTTCTTAACCAATTCCTTCCTAACTGGCACATATGTACAACTAACTCTCTTGGCACCTCAGGCGGTTTGGTTGTGGCTTGGGATCCTGACTCCTATGATCTCGTTCCTTATATTTGTTGTGGAGGTATATTATTATCTGGCACTTGTCGTCTTTCAAACAAAAGGTACAATCTACTCAACCTTTATGGCCCTTGTTCATATAGACAATTTTTTTTGGGAGAAATTGGAATCCATGGGATTACTAGACCTGGATAACCTGATTATAACAGACGACTACAATCTTACAACCTCTGTTGGAGAAATCCGGGGAGACATTGCTACCCAAGATACATCAATTGATTACTTCACTTCGCTCTTCTTTGCACATCACTTGGTGGACCTTGCGCCAAACCATTTGACTCCAACTTAGCGCAATAGGCGTGTGGGAGCAGACTATATCTCCAAGCATCTGGACCATTTTCTATTATCTAAACAACTTTTATCCTCGGAGGCAAGATTTCAATCCTAGGTAAGTTTACCATTTCTCTCGGATCATGCACCAATGATATTACACTTGGATGCAGCTCCACAAAATATAGCCTACCCATTCAAATTAAATTCAAACTGGATTCTGGAAGTTGAGTTCACTTCTTTAGTTGTTGAAATTTGGAAATACCCTCTTTACTTGTCTGAGCCTTGTATAGAACACATAATAGTTTGGAAACTCAAAATTTTAAAAGCGCGCACAAAAGCGTGGGCAAGAACATACCAAAAAAAAAATTCACAAAGGCTATTCAATCTAGACTTAGCTATTCAAATCCTCCTTCTCCCAGATGCCAACGCAGGGTACACAGGAGCCAACTGTCATGTTTTAAAAGAACTCGAAATGGAGCGGAATCAACTATTGATAAAAGATGAGTCTACTTGGAGACAAAGATGCAGATCCAACTAGATCAAGAGTGGTGTTCTTAACACCAAGTTTTTTCATAAATTCGCCAGTGCAAGCAGAAACAAAAAACATATTTGGGGAATCTTGCAAAGGATGGAACACTTCACAAAGGACAACATGCCTTAAAATCTGCATTTGTTAACTATTTCAAGCCCTTCTTTGAACAAAATCCCTCTGCCAATCTGCAGAGCTCAGCTTTGGTGGACAGTGTCTTCTCAGACACAGTTTTGAAAGAAGATTCTTTATTACTTGACAGTCCGTGCACTCTCCAGGATATTTCAGTGGCTCTCAAATCATTCTCCAAGGACAAAAGTCTAGGTCCAGATGGCTGGACTGTAGAATTTTACTTACACTTTTTTGACTTGGTTGGCCCGGATCTTCTAGAACTAGTGGAGGACAATAAACTTTGAGGGAAGGTAATTGGTGCAATCAACTTGACCTTCCTCACTCTTATTCCCAAAACAAACACTCCCACAACATTTGGAGACTTTCAGCCCATTGCCCTCTGGAACCTTTGTTATAAGCTCATCTAAAAAATTATTGCCACCAGGATCAAGCCTTTTCTCTCTCGTATCCTTTCGATTGAATAATTGGGATTTTTAAAAGGTCACTAGATTCTAGATTCCATCGGCACTGCTGCCCAGGAGTGCTTACACAAAATTAAAGTCAAGAAATCCAAGGCATTTATTCTCAAATTGGACCTTAAAAAGGCCTTTGATTGCATTGATTGGGACTTTCTTAGATTGGTCCTAGTTCAGACAGGCTTTAGCCACCATTTGATAAAGTGGATTATGAGTTGTGTGGGCAATGCCAATCTTGCCATTTTAGTCAATGGAGAATCCTCCTCTTTTTTTCACATGGGCAGAGGTCTGAGGCAAGGCTATACCCTCTCACCTCTTCTATTCATTTTGGAAATGGAGGCCTTAAGCCTGCTCCTAAAATCAACACAAGCAGAATGAAAGATTTATGGTTTAAAAGTGTCGAGAACCTTTAAGATATTACACCTTATTTTTGCAAACGATGTACTCATCATGACCAAGGGCACTCCTCAGGAATGGATTGTGATAAAAGATATCCTTCACAACTTCTGCAGTACCACTGGATTGACGATCAATTGGGACAAATCCATCTTTCACTTTGCCAATATTCATCTTGCTTCTCTGGACCGGATCAAAAGTATTTTTCCTCACACCTTCTCACCACTTTCTTCTGGCCTCAATTATCTAGGCTACCATCTAAAATCAAACTCATACAAGCCTTCAGACTAGAACTGACTACTTGCCAAAGTAGAAAAAAGAACGAGACATTTGTGTACAAGATGGCTCACTCTTGGTGGAAGGTACACTCTAATCAAAGCAGTCCTCGAAGGACAAACAATCTATTGGATGGCTTTAGCAACTATTCCTGCTTCGGTCCTCACAAAATTACATAAGTTGATTTTTAGCTTCCTTTGGTCTAGTTGCTTCGAACACTCCCGTCAATACCTTTGCAACTGACTTACCCTAGTTAAGCCAAAACAGAAGGGGGGTGGGGGATTCAAAATCCTATACTTTTCAGTCAAGCTCTTGTGACCACATCTCTCTGGCGAGTGCTGACACGTCCGTGCATTTGGCATTCCATAATTATTGACAAATATCTCAGCCACAATACAGTTAAAATATGGCTTCTAGCGCAGACAACCATCCCCAGGTTGGCTTCATTCTTCTGGAGGAACATCGCAAAAACAAAAAGTATGATCACCCGGTGGCTTTGTTGGCTCCCAGGCTTAGGATCAACATAAAACTTGGCCGTGATCACATCATTGGGATGGAAGCTTCAGTCGCACTTTCACCTCAATTAATTACACATCTGCATTCAATTAACATCTGGTACCTTTATCAAATTAAAGAGACATCCAGAAAAGAACATCAACTGGACAACTGGGTCTCCAACGCAACCTTAGGATTCAATATGGACTTAGCTTGCAAATGGAACAACTTTCATTTAGCCCTCACGCACTAGGGTATCTATCTCAACGATACAGAAGATCAACCACAATGGTCAAGGGCCGATTGTTCAGGTAAACTAACCATCCACAATGTATACAATGCAATCTCAAATTCCCTTTGGCTCACAACTACTAGAGGTTGGAAAAAACGTATCTGGAACTGGCGTATTCCGCCAAAGGTAAAATTGTTTACCTGGCTATTAACCAATAAAAGTTAAACACTTGGGATGTTCTGCTAAAAAAAGGTGGGTCTGGTCCAAGATTTTTCCACTTATGCCGTCTAGATTCGGAAACAACAGACCATCTCTTTATTAATTGTTACTTCACAAGACAGGTCTAGCAAAAAACTACCCTGACTCTAAATCTCACTTCTTCCTAGGATGGATTTTCACTTCCGGACTGTTTTAAAACCTGGACACAAAAAGAGCACAAGCACATGCATCTACCATCCATTATCTGTTGGACGATCTAGCTTGAAAGAAACAACACCATATTTGATAATGGGACTCCATCCTCAACTACTGCAGCATATAAATCACTTGGAATCTACAATACTTGGAACGATTCAACTGCTAAAAAGACAAGACATCAATGCATATTAAAGGTTCCTGAACTTGATGACGTCCCTACAACATGGTTTGACGGAGCTGCGCTCACAAATGGGTCATTGAGTGGAGCCGGAGGATTGATTAAAATCATTCATAACACCTTCTACAAGTGAACTTTCAATTATGGCCCTGGCACCAACACCAGGGCAGAACTTTTAGGTGCCTGGGCCACACTATACTTAGCATCCAGACTCTACATAGAAACCCTACAGGTACTTGGAGATTCCAATATCGTCATCGAATGGTTGAGTGGTAGGGGAGAACTCCAAGCAATCTCACTCTTGGCTTGGAAGGACATAAATAGACTTCTACAACCATCCTTTAAAAAAATTAGCTACAATCACATTTATCACGAGCATAATAAATCAATTGATCTTCTCTCAAAGGCTATGCTATGAGAAAAAGTGGGGATCATTACATATCATCTATGGATAGATGGCCATGAGGGCCCACCACTCTTTCTATCCCTATGCTAAGATCAGATATATTTAATCCTACTTCCTTAGCGGACTTTCTAGTCATGAAAGTTGGATTTTTCTTTTGATCACAGGTAGCATCTCCTTTTCAAATCTCATCTACTTGGTTGCCCACTCTTACAACCTCTTTGTCAGTTTTTACATGCTTGAAAATATTCCTTGCAGCTTCTTTCTTTTATTACTCTCTCACTTTGCTGATTGAAAGACTACAAAAGAGGAAAGTTATAATCTTCTTCATCGTTGCTGCAATTGTAATCTCGTGTTTAGAACACAAATTATATAATATATATAATAAGAAATTTTTCAATTAAAAAAAAACTCAATAAACTTTTGACATGTAATATATATATATATA
>JASDQU010105999.1:41655-86783 GCA_032191745.1 Picea mariana | reverse complement strand
CTCCTTCAACTTCCTTGATTCATAACATATAACAAACCCATTTTGACTGAGGACTCCACCAAGTCCTTCATTACATGGATCTGTGAATACAATGAATTCTTCATTTGGGTATGCAATCCTTAGTATTGGAGCACTGGTCAATAATTTTTTCAAGTGTTGGAAACTCTTTTCGCAATCCAGTGTCCATTGAAACTTCACACCCATTATTTGCAAGGAAGTGATTGGGTGTGCAATATTTGAGAATCCTTCAATAAATCTTCTGTAGTAGCCTGCAAGACCCATGAATGATCTCACCTCTTCCACATTCTTCAACGCTGAACATTCTCTAATGGCTTCTATCTTCTCAGGATCCACTGCTATCCCATCCACTAAAATGATATGCCCCAAGCAATGAATTTGTTTCTAATAAAATGAACACTTGCTCAATTCGACATACAACTGATGCTCCCTTAATACTTGCAACACCATCCTCAAATGATGTTCATTCTCTTCCTCTGACTTAGAATATATATAATAATGTCATCCAAAAAGACAATGGAAAACTTGTCTAAATATTCTCGGAAAACACCATTCATTAAGAACATGAAAATAGCTGGTCCATTTGACAACCCAAATGGCACCACTGTCAACTCATAATGACCATACCTTGTCCTAAAGGTGATCTTGCTGATATCTTCCTCTTTAATCCTTACCTGATGATATCCTGATCTGAGATCTATCTTTGAAAATATCTTTGCATCCTGCAATTGATCAAAGAGATCATCAATCCTTTGTAGAGGATACTTGTTCTTAACAGTCACTTTATTCAATTGTCTGAAGTCAATGCACAATATTAATGTTCCGTCTTTATTTTTCACAAACAATACTGGGGCACCCCAAGGTGACACACTTGGACATATATACCCCTTCTTCAGAAGTTCTTCAAGATGCATTTGCAACTACTTCAATTCTGGTGTACTCATTCTATAAGGAGTCTTTGACACTAGAGCTGCTCTGGACATTAGATTTATAGAGAAATCAATGTCTCTCTTTGGGGGTAGTCCTAGTACTTCCTTGAACACATCTTAAAATTCTTCTAGGACTGCATAATCTTTCAAATTTGGAACCTTATCTTTTGGTGTCTCTTCCATATGAGTTGCAAATATTTGACACCCTTTTCTGTAACATTTCTTCAACTACAATGCTAAAATTTCTCTAATGGTTACTGCCCTGGGAATTCCCTGCACTTTTCTTAGTTTACCTTCCTCATCCAAGCAAGTAAATTCTTTGTTGTGACAGTCTAAGAGAGTATGATGTTGGTACAACCAATCCATCCCAATTAGACAGTCATAGGAACCTAAAGGAAAGATGTTCAAATCTGCCTTAGTGTTCATTCCATTCATGTCCATGAGGCATGACTAAACCATCTCATTAAATTTTATTCTGGCTTTTGTAGCCAGCTGCACCAACCAAGATTTCCCATGCTTTCTTCTTGGCAAATGAAAACTTTCCACCATCTTAGGATCTACGTAACTATGACTAGCTCCTGAATCAATTAAAATAGCAATGGTTTGGTTGTTGATCATACCTTCCACTTCAATCATGTGGGACTGATACTTTGCTTGGTTGTTGTCCAGGGATGCATAGATCCTTGGCACATTTCTTCCCATGTCCTCCATTGTTTCATCTTGCTGTACATTGTGAATAGCCCTTCCTTTTTCACTATTGTGAGGACAATCTTTGAAAATATGATCTCCTTTACAACCCCAATAATGAATAGGTGGTTGCCTTGGCCTTTGACTCCCTGTGTTAATCATTTTGGGTTCTTTAGGCATTTCTTGTCCCTGTGGATTATTTCTGAAGAATGGTGGCTTAGCTCCCTTCTTTCTTTGATCCATCTTGAATTTATTTTTGTCTTCCCAAGCCTTTTGGAAAGTTGGCCTTGCTTCTTGCTGATCATATAGGCATTTAGCTCGCCTTATGGTCTCTTCCATTGTCTTGGGTTCATCATACTATATTTTTTCACTGATGAATGATAGCAATCCACTCAAATACCTTCGAATTTTGACTGTCTCATCCTTGATGAAAGAGACATACTTCAACAGTTCTATAAACCTTCTCTCATATTCATGTATGGTCATACTTCCAAGCTTGAGTTCAAAGAACTCTTTCATTTTCTTGTCATAGTATCTCTTAGTCAAGTATTTCTTCTCAAAATACTTCTTGAATTCCCTCCAAGTAACACTTTTCTCTTTAATGTGATGCACTTTCACAAGCTCATCCCACCACATGGAGGCCTTTCACTTGAGTTGATAGATAGAAATTGTACCTTTTGCAGGAGAAGAATAATTATGAAATTGAAAATACTTTCTCATGCCCAGCAACCATGTTTTTTCATCTTCATCCTTCTTGTGCTCACCATCAAATGTAGGAGGTTTGATTTTGTTCATTTCTTCTCATAGCTCATCCACCCCAGACCTCTTATGCCTTCTGACAAGAGATGGACTTGAGTTGTTTTCTGCTCTCTTATTGGAATGCCTTGGGGAGTGATGGTGGTGTCTGCTAACACTTCTTTCTTTTATTTTCTCATCCAAAGGCTTGTGACTTCCATATTTTCTTAAGCCACTCTCCTTGTCCTATTTATTTTCTATTCTGTTCAAGCCCTCCAATAACTTCATGTTGAAGTCATCTTGCTACTCCTTGGCTCTCATAAGCCTTTCATTATCATCCTTATGGATTTGGACATCCTTCTGCAAATTTTTAATGGTCTCTTCCATATTCATGTTTTCATTCCTTTCTTCTCCATGTCCATTCGAGTTTGTTCCTTCAATGCCCAAATGGACATCCATCTCTTTTCTCTCATCTTGTTGACTGTAATTCCTCTGTGCCTCTTCCATTCCTATGGAATTTGCACTGATCTAATATGATCTAGTTAATGTTAATTCTGCAAAATGTGCAGCCATCAAAACTTATCAGGCTAACTAATTCATCAATTCATGAAAAATATGAACCATTTTGGTTCAATATATACATCAGAATTATCTCTTCTGATTTCCTGGTGTTATCACCATGACAATTTTTAGATAAGACCCAAGTCTTGAGATACATCGGGGCGAATGGCAGTTTGTCGAAACCACTTTTTCCAAAGTCTCGATGTCACATGCTTCAATATGTCAAAACCACCACTTGTGGGATAGGCGACGGCTAGTAAGATCACCCCATTTCACTCGTTCGGTACTTCACACCCGTATGATGTCAAGTGAACGCCACCATATAACAAACTCAAAAGGTAATCATTTGAAATGGATTAACCGTGCATGAAAAAAAATGTATTTATACGTAAGTCTATCTGTGATTCATGATTGGGACTCTATAAATACCAATTCTCAAGTATGGAGGCATCATCTTATCCATAAATGGAGTAATCTTCAAATTTTGTTCGACCTTCTGATCTCTGTAAAAAAAAAATCGGTGTCCATGAAATTGAGGTACATGGACAAGGCTACATCCAATGAGACTGGTTTTTCTAGCGACATGGTAGATTTTCCTTCGAGTAAGAAGGATAAGGTAATTGCACAAATAATAGCAACTAAATTTCACACAAAACCTGCCACAGACGCGAAAATGGAAGTCAGGATGAATCCTATTATGAGGGATCTAGTCATCAACAGGGGAGTTGTTAAGAAGAAACGAATTAAGCGACAGAAGAAATGAACCAAAGTTGAAACAACTGAAAGTGATGAAGAGGATCAACTGGTCTGGTTAGATACTTTAAAGAAGGAGATCGCTAAGATTAAATGAGTCCTTGAATAAAAGTACATTTCAATAATTTTTTGTCAGATGGTAGACAAGGTAAGGGCCCCAGAGATGATAGGCCTATTCTTAAACGGTCCCTTTACCATAGGACAACTATTATTTTAAATCATTCCCCTTTTGTAACTTTGGGATTAAAATGATTATATAAATGCAGAAGCGGATTTTGGACTGTTTATTACAAGATTCTAATTGGTGGTGATATGAGTCTTGTTTTCTTTCATAGTATGTTTGTTTTGTAAGCTTATATTTCACTTCCATCTATCTGAATCGGAGGAATCTAAAACTTAGAACTCATTTATGATATTCTCTCGGCTTAACAACCTAGACTATATTTATTTCTTCTTAAACCAACTCTGAATTCTTTTTAAATAATGCTCCGATGCGGTTGTGTGTTTCTTTTTCCTCTAATACCATGCAAATTTTCTATTAAACGCAGATTCATTTCCTTCCAAACGACTTCACGTGCACAAAAATTCAACTTGTACACCCATATTATCGTGCACAACAACACCACAAGGTAAATCATGCTTCTGCGCACCTATATCCACTATGCATTTCTTCTCTGTCATGCCAATAACTTGCGCACACTACTTTTGCATTGTGCACCAATATCCACTACACATAGTTTTGGTTCTTGCATTGATACCCATTATGCACAGTAATCTGCGCACACCATTGACTACACTATCGCAAGACAAATTATACTCATACTGCGCGTTCACCAACCAAACTCTTTTGTGTTTTTCAATACTGCGCACGCCACGTGCACGTTACTATGTGTGTGCTCACTGTGCAATGCTAAATTTAGCATGCTCATCCACACACAATATTCTTCCGCGCAGTGCCACAATTTAGCGTGCACACCTACACGCCAAAACTTTCCGCACGGTGCCAAAATTTACCGCGCATGCCTTCACACCAACATTTTCCGTGAACGCTCAGTGACTTGAAAATTTGGTCACTTCAAAATTAATCTTCTGTGAATATTCGCTTCAACTGAACCTTTCCGGGCCATCCAGGCTCAGTGTTGGAACTGAAGCTCTTATACCATATTGTAACGTCCTCGACCACCCATGGTTGGGCCACACTACACGAGGGAACACTTTCGTTCTCTCACTGTGGAACATATTGTAACATACCCAGTATTCAACTGAGTTATGCCACATAAATTTTCTCTTCAAACTGCATGCAATTATAACATATACATACAATACTCATTGCAGAAGCTTTACATATAAACGTAAACAAAAAATTACATTCTGTAAATATACGATTTCATACTAAAATAATAGTAAACACAGACATGCAGCATATATAGGGAAATACCCATAAACATACAAACAGTTATAATCACACATATGATAAACCGTAACATAAGCATGTAAATAACAATGCAGCATGTAAATTTATCACACGATTGGTACTTATCTTGGAGATATTGTCACCAACTGCGTGTATATCATCCACGAACCTCCCAGCCTTAGACTACACTATTTATCACTCTCAACAGTGAGTCACCCCCGAGCTGGGACTAAACTCTACCCAGGTAAAGGGATTCCTAACCAAGCTAAAGGCTCATAGACAACAGGAAATATTTTCTCTCATGTGCTCACTCAACTAACAACCTACAATCTCTCATTCCCCACATGTCTGTCCCACCCAAGGAAGTGTTCCCCTTCTATGCTCAACATTCCTTCGACTAACCCACTCCCCTTCCAGGGATTCAGCAACAGGCTGGATAGGAAGTCTCAGAGCACTGTAGCTACAGTTTACCACCTTAAGGAAATCAATTCTCAGCAATTCTCTCCCTCGGAGAATTTCTCACGGGCCTGACAACCCGCCTCTTTAATTTCCCATGGGCCTGAAAACCCACTTCTTCAATCCATCTCCCAAGCTAACCAGGTACACCAATAGGAAATGGTTATGGAAATAGGATCAGATAGAATGAAATGAATGTTTGAAGGATAACTGACTGCGTGAGTGAAATGGTCATGGAATCATTGACTGGATGATTGAATGATGGAAGGAATCATGGGAGAGATGATGATCTGAATGGTGGGGGAAGTGTGTAAATGAGCTAAGTCCCCACGATATGTATGCATGTCCCCAACTTGACACTTGTCATGTTGGAAGCTACTTTGGTCCACTTGTCCCCAACTTTAGAACTTAGGATAAAATAATTATCCATACTTTATGTTTTAAGAAATATTAATATAATATTCATTTTTGGCTTAAGCTCTCTAGCTTAGTCATTTGCCTTAACTTTTGGCCCTCCCTTTCTGTAACTGGTGGAGTTCAGTCCCCCATCTATTTTATCATGGTCAGTCTGCGCGCAATGATGTATTTATATTAATCATGAGACATATACAAAATAGGTGCATTGGCCTTTAACATCTAGGCGCTCTGGCCTAATTACAAAACATAAGCATTCCCATATTATAATAACTAGCTCACCAGCCTATAACACATATCATATACACAAGGCTCACTGACCTCCATACTGCGTGCACTTTAGTTACTACGTGGTATCTGGGAATGTGCACACTACATCATTTTACTGTGCAGTACATGAGCGCACTATTCCATAAAAGGTGCATTACAAAATGATGTCAAAACATCTCACTAGCTTAAGTACACTTACATAACATTCACAATTGGGTTCGGTCAAGGGATATTACAGAATGGATGAAGCACTTGGAACAATTTGCAGTCTTATTTCTCCTGATCTCATTTTTCACATATCTTCCTATAAGAATCCTAATGAATCCTGGACGAAATTGGAAGGGATCTTTGGAAAAAATGATGAGATGAGGGGACACATGATGGAGGTGGAATTTCTCACATTGGATCTAAAAATCTTCTACAATATCCAAGATTTCTTTACAAAATTCAAGGATTTACTGTCGCTACTCATAGCTTGTGGGGTTGATAAATCTAAGGAGGAGAAACAAATGGTTCTCACCATTCTCTCCAAACTTGGTCCTAAATTCTTTGTATTCGTATCCACATTCCATTTTTTCATATTTTCCTTTGGAGGCACCTGGAAGATGCCTTCTCTTGAGGACTTTATCAAATCCCTGACACAAGAGAAAACCAAGCTCATCAACATGGGAAAAATCAAAGGACCAAAGGCACATGGAATCAGTGTGAAATATGTAAGCCATAAATATCATAAATCTAAATATAAAGACAAAAAGAAAGCTCATGCACATCCAAATAATGAAGGGTACACAAAACCCTTCACCAATGCCTCCAAATCCAAAGGGGAAAAGGGAAGAAAAGGGGAGAAATGCATGTACTATCACAAAGGATTTCATCCAGAATCTGCATGCATGAAAAAAAAAATAGATATAATGACTCAAATACTTCAGTAAAACAACCTTGGAGATCGCATCCCCGAGGGTGCCAAGAAGAAGAAGCCAAAAGATCAGAATCCCAAGAAAGACAATTCTAGCCATGCCTTGATTGCCATCAACTCCTCTCACGATTATTGAATCATAGGTTCAAGAGAATCACATCACATGGATGCCTTAAAAGTAGTCTATTCTTCATTGGATGCATGAAAAGTTCCTCCTATTCTGATGGGGGACAACTCTTCTGTTGAAGTCACTGACAAAAGAAGGATTGAACTCACCAACGGAAGCTTCGAGAATGTGTTGCACATTCCCAAAAAATTTGTCAACCTTCTCTTCGTGTATCAGATGAATAATTTTGCAATTGGAAAGAAATTCATATTCAAACCAAATTTAGTGGACATACATGACATGCAAACCAACTCCAGGGTTGCAACCAGTGAGGTAAATCATCAGTCTAGATTGTATACTTTTTTTGAATTCATTGAACCTGATTCTGCTTTACTTCTTACTCATGCTAATGAAAGTAGTAGGATATGGCATGAAAGTTTTGGACATTTTAATTTTAGATACATGCAATGAATTAGAAAGAAAATATTGGTTCATGGTCTACTAGACATCCATTTCTCCAAGGGAGTATGTGAGGGATCTGTTCTCAGAAAACACTCTCAAGAGAAATCTGACAAAAGAAAGTCCCTTAAAGATTCCACTCCTTTAGATCTGATCCACAGTGAACTTATGGGTCCTTTTCTACATCCATCCATTAGAAAAGTGGGGTTTGTTCTCATTTTTGTTGATGATTTCTCATGTTTTACATGGATTTTCTTTCTCAGGAAAAAATTCGAGGTCTTTCTACACCTCAAAGATTTTAAAGCCCTAGTTGAGACACATTCCAAAAAGAAGATCAAAGTCCTCCAAAGTGATAATAGGGGATAATATGTAAATCATGATATCCATAATCCTTTCCATGAGGCAAGGATTCAGTTGTAGCAAATAGTTCCCTATACTCTGTAGCAAAATGAAGTTTCTGAGATGAAAAACAGATCTCTAAAGTAGATGGCATCTTTCATGATGCATGCAAAGTCACTACCACAAAGACTATGGGCCAAAGCACATAATTATGAAACATACATCCAAAACATATCTCCCCATAGATCTGTCAATGATAAGACCCCCTATGAGGCTTGGAGAAGACTCAAACCAGAAGTGGCCCACTTTCTCATTTTCGATTCCTATGCATGGGCTCAGATTCCCTATGAAAAGAGGAAGGCACTTGATCCACAGAGAACTGAATGTATTTTTGTTGGATAGCCTAACAGTGTGAAGGGATATAGGCTTATTGATCTTTCCTCATACCAAATCATCATTGAGTATAGTGTCCAATTCGAGGAAAGTGTCTCGCATGTACCTCAACAGTGGCATGAAGACACCTTCATTCTTCCACCTATCTAAGATGATGAGCATGCACACGTTGACTCTTCCTTAGATGAGATTTATGATCTAGAGGACTCAGATGATTCAGATTCAGAGTCAATACAGTCAGATGCATATTCAGATCATATAGATGTAGTTCCAGAGCCAGAGAAGAAGCCCAAGTGCGCACAGACTACTCTTCAGGATGCAGGAGATATCATTGGTGATCCAGCCAATACTAGGAGGACTTGATCTGATTCCAAGGAGCCTCTTGTTTCACTCACTTCCACTGAACCATTTCCCTCCATGAATCTTTTCTTGTTTCAGTCTTCAAATCCAGAGTCTTATGGCGAGGCTGCTAGAAATCCCTTTACAAATCTGCCATGCAGGATGAGTACAACTCCCTACTAGAGAACCATACTTGGGATCTGGTTCCCCTTCCTTCTGGGAGGAAACTTGTCAGATGCAGATGGGTCTACATGGAGAGATTAGAAGATATAAATCCAGGCTTGTTGCCAAAGGCTTTCAGCATGTGCATGGTATTGACTATGATGAGACCTCTTCTCCAGTAGCAAATATGGATTCCATACGATTGGCACTTTCCATTGTAGAAACCAAGGGATGGGAAGTCCATCAGATGGACGTGAATAATCAATTTCTTCATGGTGATCTCTCTGAGGTGATCTATATGGAGAAACCCCATGAATTTATGCAAGACTCATCTTTGGTATGTCGACTGAAGAAGTCTCTTTATGGCCTCAAGAAGGATTCGAGAGCATGGTATGCGAATATGGACTCCTACCTATTGTCACAGAACTTTGTACATTGTAAATCAGACCTAAATGTATACATGCTTAGGATGGTTGATTCACTTCTACTCTTAGTTTTGTATATTGATGATTTGTTGATCACTAGTTGCTCAAATTCAACGATTGTTGCAGTCAAGAGGATTCTACATGACAAGTTTTTGATGATGGACACGGGTCCACTAAACTTCTTCCTTGGACTCGAGATCAGTAGGATGCATTAGGCATCAAACTGTCTCAGGCCAAGTATACACAAGATCTTCTTGAGAGATTTCACATGACAAACTGCAAGTCTTATCCGACTCCTTTACTATCAGGAGTCAAACTTGAGGATGGAAGGGAAACTCCACTGATTGACAACACACTGTACAAATAGCTAGTGGGGATCTTGGTCTATCTCACACACTCCAGACCAGACCTCTCCTATGCAGTTGGTACAGTTTTCAGGTTCATGCAAGAACCACATGAGCTACATTGGAAGGATGCAAAGCATATCCTTCGATACGTATAGGGATCCATCACCTTTGGGATTTATTATGAAGCAGACTCTACATTATATCTCATCAGTTTTACTGTTTCTTATTACGCTGGCGATAGCACTGATCGCAAGTCCACATTTGGTTACTCACTCAGTCTTAGTTTCAGGCCTATCTTTTGGTCAAGAAAGAAGCAAGCTTCCATTTATCTATATTCAGTCGAGGAAAAGTACAAAGGGGTAGTTAACATAGTCATTCAGGCTATGTGGCTACAACATTTTCTCACTGAGTTGATCATTCAATTTCATCGATCGATCGTCATCTGATGTGACAACCAAAGCACTCTGAAGTTCTTCAGAGATCCAGTTCATAGGCAGCAGACGAATCACATCGAGATCCACATGCACTACATCTGGGACTTAGTACACAAGGGGATCATTGACCTACAGTTATGTCCTTCAGCAGAACAGACGACAGACATCTTCACCAAGACCTTCACTAAGCAAAAGTTCCATTCTCTGCGAAGTCCTCTTGGAGTGAAGGACACAGTTTCCTAGCAAATGTAGTTCTTATTTTTACATACATTGTACCTTGAGGGGGGGTTTTCCCATGAGGTTTTCCCTCTTTCCTCACATTATTTCATTGTATCTTTTGTATTTGGGTACCTAACATGGCCTCATTACTGGGACTCATTCTTTATTTTCACCATAGTGATGTTCAGGGGGGGTGTTGGAATTACTTCACACACACCTAAGATTTATTTTTCCTAAGGTTTTTCCTTGTTTATTAGTCATAATTAGTCATTATCTAGTCTCCTATATTTTAGGAGAGAATATTCCACCTAGAGATTATTCTCTTTCAGTTGACACTTCAGTTTGACTAGTTGAGTTGATTCTAGATGTTGCATTGGTTTTATCACCATGCAACATTGGGATCATCACCATGTTAATGTGCACTTTCCTTGGGATCATCACCATATTGGCGCATTACCCTTGAATCCTTTATCTACTCCTCACTACACTTTGTTCAATCAGTTAAATGAAGATTGGTTGACTAGTTAACTCAGCTAGGTGGCAGTTCACTCCCGTAACTTCCTGAGAGACTAGACTAGGTGGCAGTTCAGTCCCTCAAATGGTGGTGTGTGTCCAGATCACTCTAGACCACCACTATGGTGCATTGGTTCTCCTCCAGTGTGCATTCATTGAGTCATACAGAGTATATCTTGTGTAAATTATTCATTATTCTTATGGTTAATGAGAATTGTTCTATTCTTTCTCTCCTTCTTCTTCTTTCTCAATTTCTCTCTACAAATGTGTAGTATTTTCAAGCAATATCTATTATGTGTAGGTTCAACACATTTACAGTTTCCAACCAACTATAGGTTGACATCAAAATACGTATGCCTAATTGTGAGTGACTGGGAATATGGGTGGAAAACCCCAATAGAGAAAATGAGGAACCCAGAAGAGGAAGGAGAGGAGGATAATGATGATGAAGAAATGAATGAGGAGTAGGGGAACGATCAAACAATGGTTTAGGTGATATGCATGGCCCATCAACAACATAATTTTGGCAGAAAATCCCCACAACAGGAGAAAAATGAAAGGATAAGGGGAAGTAATGAGAAGGAGGGGCATGCAAGAAGACTAAAGTGCACAAGGAACCCCTAGTTTATACTTTAACTATGATTATATCGACCACATCGAATACCAAGTAGGGGATTTCATGGAGGAAATCATAGAGGAAGAAATGAAGAAACATGCAGAGCAACAATAGACGGGGCAGGATCAGTTGGCAACTCTCCAAAAACTCTTAGTAGATACCATCCTAACAAAATAGCACAGGATCGAGGGAGGACCATCCATAATTTCAGGGAAATAAGTAGAGGTTGTGCATCCATCCTTAACCCATGTTGTATCCATGAACAAAACACTCCAAATTGAGACGGACACACTTGAATTTCCAACATTTGAATTACAAGAATAAGTAAAAGTGCTAGGAAACTTTAACATAATGGTATCGATGATGTCAATACAAATATTACAAGACTTGAAAATAGGATTATTGCAAGATATTAAGAAACACGGAGATGAAGCACACCATGAGCTAACAAAAATCATGGATGAAAGAGATCAACTGTAGCAACAAATATGATGTTGCACTCCAACAGAAGAAGGAAGTTGAAGGCCAAGTGGAGGAATTAATGAAAGACAAAAATAAGGCCAAGGAAAGGGTAAAGAAATCCCTCATGGAAAATAACGAAGCCAAAAGTATAGCGCATAAAACACAAACAGTCATCCAGAAATTATACAAGGTCATTCTAGAAGTCTCGATAGTAGTAGAACCTACTATGGAAGAACAAGTATTGAATATCAGTGAAGTCATAAAAGGATTTTTATTGAAAATAGAATACCTACAATTTTATAGTGCGTGAGGCACGCCACCAAAAGTAAGAGAAGGAAGAGAGACAATGGAGATGATAGTAGTCGTGAACATCAAGAAGATAGAAGAAGAGTGCGTAAAAATATGCGAGGAGAGCACACAAATCAGGACAAACCTAGTGAAACATATAGAGATGAAGGATCTAGAGGCCAATTTAATATAATCACAATAAAATTCCCAACAAGATTTAGAAAGGATCATGACACTTCCACCAACTGAACTTATGGAAACAATTTTGGCACAGAGGAAGTCATATGTGGAAGTGGAACAAATGAGGGATCACCAAAATATCCTTCAAAAACATTTAGGATTTCTTCTGGAAGAAACATTGAGGTTGATTGGTGAACTGGCCATTGCATAGAGAAAGGTGAAGCAAGAAACCCATGAAGCATAAGAGAAACTTATAACCTTGACTGCGCAGGGGCCGAAGAGATTGATTCGGATTATTTTCGGTATGAAATGAGAGCAGAGATATAACACAAAAATATACAGAGATATTGCAAGAGAGAGAATAATATAAAAAATATATATCATAGAAATAAGCATAAACACAGAGACATAGTAATAAACAATTTCTATTACTAAGCGAAATGTACAAAATTATAGAATACAGAGTGAAAGAATCGCTAGAATGGTGACAACTTATCTTTGAGAAGAGATGTGACAGATACTCACATTCTCAAGAATATGATTTTACAATGACGCTCCAAAGGCCCTTTAATCATAAATAAAATCCAAAACCCTAACCCCGAAAGATGAAAAGCTAACAATTTTGTGGACCCCATTTTGGCTAGTTTGGTGTATCAACTTCCCAGGGGCGTAACTTTGGCATATGATCTTTGTTTGGGGCGCACGATAGCTATATGGAAAGGTATCAAAGAGGATATTAATTTTGGGATCTCAATCAATGCATTTGGCTACATTAAGATTCCTGATCATGAAAAAAAGTTTTTTAGGCCCTCAAAATGGCCCCAGAAGTTTAGGAACCGAAAAAATGCTAAAAATAGTAAGTTGATATAAAATTGTTTTGAGCTAGTTGGAATAGGTGGGTGGCCAACGATATCCACCTGGATCATAGATCGCAGAAAGAAAAGAAGAAATACAAAAGGAAATGGAGGTAGCCAAAGGAGCCTCCCAAAGGTTCAACGAAGCATGGAGGAGTAGGCAACAAGCCTAAGTGGCTCGGGATGAACCATGGGTGAGTGATGGGGGTTGTTGGACAAACTGTTATGGGATACAATTTTGGTAAAAATATGAAGTATAGAAGAAGTGTGCATAAGAGTTTTGCATAGGAAGAAGGAATACTAGGGAGTTCTCAGTTGAGGCGCATCCATAAGTACAACCTAAAATAAGAGGAATAAAGCAAAGAATAAAGAAGATAATAAAGAAGGAGAAAATGAAGGATGAAATCCCAACATGATAAATATATAAGGATGCAAAAAACCAGGAAGAAAAAAAGGCAAAGTGAGAAAGAAACATGTAGAAGAAAAGGAAAGTGAAAACAACTTGAGAAACTAGTTAACTGGAGTAGTCATGCATTGTAATAGGTTTTTTGGATGAAAAAAGTAGGGTTTTAAGCCCTAAAATGGATGTATAAATATTTAATGGTTTGTGAGAATAAGGGTTCCTCTGTGTGGTTAATCTTGAGCACCATTGTGGATTCTATTCCAGGCTTCCGAGATCTCTTGTCTGTAAGAAGGGAGATAGGATAGTTTGGGAAGGGAGAGAATCGATATATGAATGTTAAGATATGATGCAAAGGGAGAGAGGCTTTCACTGCAGAGCAACTAGGATAGGAAAAGAGAAATATGATCATGATATATCTTTGTAAGCACAGTGTGCAAGCTTGAATAAATTATCAAATGCATATTAAAGAAACTAGTCGTTGTGGACATAGCCCATATTTGTGTGAACCACGTTAAATCTTCTCTTAACTGTATTTTGTGTGATTTTTCATGGACTCCGTTTGGATGTTTATGATATTATAATTGTATTATGTGTAATCATTACACAATTGGTATGACTCGTAAAGTAATGGGTTATGTTTTAATCATGAATATAATGGTAATATGAACTTAAAATATGTAAGTAACTCACGAAGGATAAATACAGACTTATGCACACAAAACTAATAAGGAAGAATGAATAGAATGATCACCTCCCATTTCCTCACTACTGGAGAAACATGGTTCTTGCAGTCCCAATAGATACATCAAGTGAGACTTCATCTGTGCATGCAGGTGACGCTGAAAGGGTCGGTTTCTAAATGGTTTTGTTGGTCAACCAATAACTTGAACCTAGGGTCTTACAACCATGTGCAATGACAACAACCCACATTTTTCTTCTCCTCACAATATCAATTGTAATAAAATATGATTCAACTATTTGTTGAAACCCTAGTTGTTTTCCTACCCATAGAAAAAAAAAACTCCATACCAACTCGTGGTTCATACGTATGTCTCAACAGTATTGTAACAAATCAGGAAGGCGTCAATCTAGGCACCATATTTTGTAGCATATTCCATTGTTTGTGATGTAAGAACCTAGAAACATGATCAACAATATTATACTCTGAGGGTTTCGATGATGAAACTTGATAGTTTTATGCAAGAGAGCCATTATTGTATTGGTATTGAGGTGTTGAGTCTGTTTTTGAAAGGATATTGAAAGAGAAGGAGCAGAAATGTGAGGGATATGAAGTGAAATTTTTATTTTTGCAGTGAGTGTAAGGATTTCTAGGTGAGATTTGGAGCATTTTCCTCGTTCCCATATCTAGTATATCCAACAATCATCGCAATCTAGGAAATCATATCTCGGTTCAACATTTTATCAAAAAATATATGAGTATCATTCATTTTTTGATTCTTGTGACATAATCACATACTTCTCTGTACTTGGATTTTATCTTTCTCTATTGTGATGGTTGAGGTGTGGAGATGAATGCATTGGACACAACTCAACAACCCATAAAGGAAAGAGATTACCTGATTCCATGGTTAAAACACAAGTTTTGATAAGGATACCTTAATTAGTAACCTATTGTAGTGGTTTATGACTTCTTGCCTCATTCTCCATTAACATAAACTATTGTCTACATCCAACGATACAATGATACAATAGTAAGTGTACTAATCAACAATAGACTATTATGTATTATTTTCCCCTCAAACATTGTTGAGATCTTAGAGCATTCCTTGAATACCAAATTATAACTAAAGCTATATGGCTCAATTCCTAACTCCTACATTTTATAATGGAATGAAATGGTCTCCTCATTAGGTCCATTGTTGGCATACCATGTGATCATAATAGTCCATTAGACTACATTTCATTCACACATTATGTCAAATCATTGATGTGCATCAATTATGCGTCCTTAGCATACTCTCGAACCATCGTATTCCAGGAGAAGGTGTTTCTAACAAGAATTTAGTCAAACATTTTCATGCAGTTCTATTTTTTTTTTCATATTTGGCATACCCTTCAATGGTTGTGTTCCATGGGAACTCATTTTTGTTAGGAATCATGTCAAACATTTGATGTGCTTCTTCCACACTAGCACATTTTGCATACATATATACAATAAAATTTCCCACATAAATATTGATCTCAAAACCAAATATGATAGCATGGTAATCAACCTGCTTGCCCTACTCCATGGCTACAATATTGGCAAGATCCTTGAGAACACTTAGAAATGTGAGAAGTGCCATAGTTGAAAAATTAATCCTTTCTCTTCTTCTACACTGTAAAGTATTTTTGCAAAATAAAATGGTTTCCATAGGTTGCACACTTAAATTATGGAGGAAGGAGTTCTACAAGAACCCAATAACTCTAGGAATTGAAGCAATAGGCAGTACAAAAAAATGAATTCACTCAGTCTTAAGTTCACATTGTAATGGACAGGTGGATGCCCATAACTGTTACTAAAATTACTTTTCTCAATCTATATGAACCCTCAGTCTATTAGCATTAATACCTATAACATGTATGTTCTATGTTACAAATGCATGACAAATTTGTGTTATACCGAACAATAACATATTTCATCAATGCTCTGAATCGTTGAAGTTTTCATATGTTCGAATATTTTCCTTATATCAAGTTTATAGGGATCTTCTCTTAGTCTCACTTCTGAAGGAGAAGGTTCGTATGAAGTCAAAATCTTGTTATAAATTATGGAATAAGGAATGGTTGTTTTTGGTTGGAATCCTCATTCAAAGAGATACATCCTTCTTTAGCCTTTTTTCAAAAAGTTCAAAGACCTGTGAGCAATTTCACCTTTTCTTAGTTGTGTTTATCCCAAGCAATTCTAGTGTTGAAACTAGAGCTCTGATACCACTTTTTGGTGTACCCATCCACCCCGGTGCTTGTTGGGATGGCGAGACACTAGAAAATTTCACCAATTTACATCTAACATTCACCATAACATCCACATTTAAATAAGAAATTATGTTTAACATACACAACCATAGAAAAATCTTTATATAATTCATATCATAAATCATACAACATATCATTTAACATAAAAACGAGAACATAATACTTATATCTTAAAAATCCTCCAACTCGATTCAAACCTACGACGTTCCACCCTACTATAGATCTCAATGCTCTTAAACTTTCAGTAGTGGATCACACCCGATATAGGGATATGACTCCACCATGGAAAAGAGATTCCTAATCCAACCATAGTCCATAATCAATACCAACATGGTCTAGCCCAAGGTACCAAACCTCAGTGACACTCCAACCTATATTCTTTCATTCCCCATCAACCTACACAACCTAAGGTAGTGTACTCCCTACTCCGCACTACGGTCCCTATGGATGCACCACTACCCTTCTAGGGATCCATCACAGGCTAACCAGGAAGTCTCAAAGAACCATGGCTCCAATATTTCCAACTAGCCTCATAGGTCTCCAGGTACCCTCCAGGCCTCACACCGGGGAGCCTATCCCCACACTTATCCCTCAAAGGCCCCACCCTTCTCCAAGGAAACCCAAGGAGAAGTGTACACAAACACATATCCACCTAGGATTAATAGGTTAAGATCCATAGTCTATGATCACCATCTTCCCAGAGAAACTCATGTGGTCAACCCATGGTAAGAATGGAGTGTTTGAATGGAGAATTAAACCCAATTCCCCCTTTCCATATATACATATATCCATTTATATTATATTATTATACAATATAATAATATAATGATAGAAAGGCTTATATTGTTATATAATATAATAATATAAAGGCATAGGGAATTATTATACTATATTTTCTTAGCCTCATTGGCTTAAGTTCCCTTTACCTATCCCTTAGCCCCCTTTCTCACTTGTGGAGTCTTATCCCCCCCATAATATTTTTGTACTAGGGTTTGTAGTCGTGGTTCTATTTTTATTAATTAGTGCATATATGCAATTTATAATACAACCTCTCTATCCTTTAATATTATTTACATGCACTCCAGTCTAAACATACCAACTCGCCAGCCTAATTATCATATGTACAATATATTTACAATCTATGGATCAAGTTGGGCTATTACAAGGATTTTGATATTACTCTTGAAGAGTTATTTTTGTAATATGTAATGTTTGGAAGATATTAAATACAAAAAATATCTTATGATCCATTCATGGTGTTAGAGTGTTCTTAATATTCTGAGTTTAATTAGGAAACATATCCCAGGAGGCCCCCCTCATATGTGTTGTGTTTTTGTTCAATTATTTCCAGTATAATTAACTTGTGTTTGTAATTTCTTCTTATTTGTGAAATTCCTATAATCGAAGAAAATTTTATGTGATTTCATGTATGCAAAGACAATTCCTGTAATTTTTTGAAATCAAACGAAATTTAGTACACAGGAATTACAGTAATTGTCCCATATTGCAAGAAATTCAATGTACACAAAAAATCTTGTAATTGTCTGAAATTACAGGAAATTTTGTTATTCATGTAATCACACGTTATTTATGGATTTAGTAGTTAAGTTTGAAACAAGATTATTTTAGTGAGCGATTTTCATTTGAGAGTGTGATCGATTAATTTATCTTCCTTGCAAAGAAATTATTTCCTGTAATTTTCATTCAAGTTTAAAATTAGACCATGAATCATAATTTAAGGTGACTCATTCAACTTTATACTATTTGAGGAAAGGGAGTATGAGTACAAATATACACATATTGTTTGAATAAATAATTATGTTTCTATCAAATGATGGTTAAATAAGTCCCTTGGTATCAAGAGCAACCTTCAATCCATGAGTTAAACTCTGACACTTCTTCCTTTAAGTTTACAATAGATATACTCTTCCATCAAAATCGTAAGTGACTACCAAGCTAGTTCTGCACACATAGTGCTAAGACCCCATAAGTTTACTTACCCTTGTTTGGTAGATAAATGCTTCAGAATTTAGTCAACTAAAATACCTGACATTTCCGCACCATTGCCGGGGATGTGTCAAGGAATTGGTTTTAGAAATCACAAGTTTTATGTTGTTTTTAGTTCATTTTTGTAAGTTTCTTTATTTTTCTTTTTGCAAATTTCATATTTTTCTTCTTGCGAGTTTTCTGTTTTTTCTTACATAAATACAAAATGAAAAAAATTAGGTTCTTAGACTTTTCCTTGCATTTTGTTTGTTCAAACATTTAGGACCAGGAGTAGTGAATATGGTAAGACATAAAGATGACTTCACTATATAATTCATGTAGTGAGATAACCATACACATTCACTTTAGTGAGTATTCATGAGTCCTATTCATGTGTGATTTTAATGAATAAACCAAATAGATCTAGAGAAAATAAAGGTATGATTGTTAAAACAACAAAATAAGTTGTTCCATTTGTTTAATAAAAACTAAAAGTTGCAGAAAAACTATTTCTTTTGGAAAAATATAAACCTCCCACAAAACCACCTACTAAATCATCTACACAACCACCCACTACATCAGCTACAAAGCAATATACTAAATCATCCATGAAATCACTTACTAAATCATCAACACAACTACCCACTACATCATCTACACAACTATATACTAAATTATCCACCAAACTACCCATCAAATCATCCATAAAACCCCCCACTACCAACTTTCTTGTAGGAAATAAAAGGGATACAACTAAATTTATTGTTACATGGAGCTCAAAGCATGCCCAAATAAAGGAAATTGTTGAGAAATTAAAATATCTTGAGGACACACTAGAGGGTCAGAGTTAACAATTTTGGATCTTTTGGGAGAATAATATGGCTGATATAGAATATCATATTTGAGGTAGAAGGCCAGGTGGTGAAGGTGAAAGAGGACTAGGAGTCGGGGGGGAGAGAGCGAGGACCAAGGATTGGAGGAGAATAAGAAAGAATATTCGAAGGATGAGGAGAAAGAGGAAGTGACATGAATGATGAAAGGGAGATAATGGTAAATGAGGAAGAAGAAGTTATTTTCGACTTTCCTATCCTAGAAATGCCTACAACCTTTGGTAATGAGCTAAAAATGAAAAACATGCCACCTTGAATTCTTCCTAATTTCTATGGTATGGAATGTGAATGCGATGATGCATTCTTGTTTGAATTTGATATTTTATGTCACACACATGGATATATTGATGATGCTCACAAGCTTCATTTTTTTCCTACCACTTTGAAAAGCATTGCCTAAAATGATTTATGGGATTAGGAGAAAGTATCATTTGATAGTGGGACACCATGAGGAAATTGTTTATTAAGAAGTATCAAGATTATTGCAAGCCATGGGATTTCAAAGAAGAAATTTTTAGGATGGCCTAGTAAGAGGACTCAATTTTAGAGGAATATATGGAGAGGTTTTTATACAAGTTGTAGAAATCAAAACATAGTTCTTAAACCTTTATGTTATTTCTACTATATTTTTAAAGGGAATTAGAGATGAATATATTGATGTTATTAACCTCGTGGAATTTGGGGATATTTCATCACTACTATTTGATCAAATTTATGAGTTGTGCAGGAAGTATTCCATAGGAAAGGCCAATGATGGAAAAGGACAGAGAGACATTCTTTCAAAAGTCACCAAATCATCAACATGGAGTATGAGTAGGGTTGAAATCGGTAACTTGCTAGAAAATTTCAAAACTGAATTTGTTGGCACATTTAATTATTAATTTGATGTTTTTAATGATAAGAAAAGAAAACAATATGAAACAACAACCTCATTTATTATTGTTTTCTACTTATAGAAAGAAACAGCCTAAAAATGAGCGTCCACTAAATAATGTTCATATTGGGGGATTTGTGCATAAAATCATACGACAAAAAAATTTCTTTCGTTGTTAGGACTAAAAGTAGTTTATAAAGGAGATAATGAAGGAACAAAATCAATTTATAACATTGCACCCAGGTAGGCTTGGAAGCCACAACCACCAGGATTGTGACAAAATCCTTCTCATTAATGTTATGGATTTTTTAATCAAAATTCTACAAAAATATATTATAATACTCCCATGCCATGGAAAAAATGATCTCCTCAACAAAATCCTAATCATACTTATCAAAAAACTTGGAGAATAAACACTTATGGAAGTTAGCCACAGTATAATCCTCAAGCACAATATCAGACCGAGTATTAGTCACCACAATTTGTTCCTTCCCACAAAAACAACAATACAAATCATTCCCCAAGTATCTTATGGCCATACAACCACCATTTCCATCTCAACCTCATCTCACTCAACCACAATTGTTAAAACTTTCATCAAATAAACAACCCTCTATATCCCCACAAATTCTTCCACAACTAGTGACAAACTCTAATAATAAAAAGGATAAAGTTGCTTAAAGTGTTCATGTAAACACTTTTCCTACTTATCTCATTATCCTTGTGTGATTACAAGAAATTTTAGTTCAGTCCCAGGATTTTTCTACACAACTGTAGGAATTTCTTGCACAATTATAGGAAATTATGGATAGTTATAGGAAATACATGACCATTAGAAGAAATTAATTTGTGTTTTGTGAAGGTTGTAAATATAAAACCATCCATTTTAATTGAGGAAGAAAAAAAGGAAATTCTTTATCAACCTAATAAATAGAAAAATCCAATAAAGAAATATTTTTCCCTACAGGAACAACCTAAATCCTCTAAGACAACACCTTTCCTTGAAAGGTTAGTCACAGAAAAACCTGAAACACAATAAAATTCACATGAATTTAACTTTTTGAATGATTTGAAAAATATTGTCATTAAAATTCCTTTACTACAGGCCATAAAAGACAAAGCCATTTATGCCAGAACAATAATGGAATTGTGCAATAAAAATACTAGAAGAAAAAGACAAGATCCACAAACAATGAAAGTAGTTGGGAAATTCACTAGTTTAATGACTACTAAAGTCATTATGGAAAAGTCTATTGATCCTTTTGGAAAATTGATTGTCATTAATGTTAACTTTAGAGGAATTCTAGAAGCCTCTAGAAGTAATGGATCTAATTGAAGAAGTCTCCAAAGTGGTCCCCTTATGGCGTATCTTTAAGGATGGCCCTCATGGGAAGACACTTTGAAGAATTCTACAAGAAACCCAAAGGTGTGGCCATTAGGACCGAAGTTGACTGGGGAAAATGAGGTTGAAGAACATTAGAAGTACATATAAAACCCTTATACATGGATAGTCATCATCATGTCATTTCCATTAGTAGGTGGAAAATCACTTAGTTCCTCATGGTTGAGGAGTTATGAGGTCTGTAATTTGGAAGCCGCGAAGAATGGTTAATAATCCCATAAACGATTGCAACAAGAAGTTACAAGTAATTAATTAAAGGGTAAACCGTTTATAACAAGAAAATGTAGGTCAACCCTAAAGTGAAGAAAAAAAGTCACTTGGAAAAGTATAAATACACCTCAAGTAGCCTCTCATCTATATACACAATTTCAATGATTATCTATCATTGAAGTAATCTATTGGTGAATCTAAAACAATGAATGTGAGGCAGTGAAAGAGTAAGTAGTGAAAATTTTAGGGGATTGCAAAGGCGAAAAAGGGTTTTCTGATAAAACCTAATTAGGATGATCCCCATGGGTTAGACTATTGATGTCTTGCGAGTCACTCCTGTGGGTTGTTTAGTGCCTATTATGTGAGGCCCCACATGATAAATATCATCTGTCTATCGAAGTTAAGCCATATTAAAAGAAGGATGCTTGGTTTAGGTTGCAACAAGGTATGATGATACAACAGGGTGATTACGGAGTCTCAGATGGTATGTATCAGTTCTTCTTCATGAGTAAAAGTATGTATTTTATTTGTTTTTTTAAGGTTTGTATCATGGATGGTATGGCACATGCTTAAAGCATGTCTTGGAGGTGATTTTTTGTACATGGTTGCATATCAATGTGGTTCATGTCTTGGTGATATTGATACATGTGTGAGACATATCCTTGGTACATTATGTATGGTTGTTATGGTTCCTTGTTAGAGGCACATATTTGTGATATTGGCATATATTTAAGACATATACTTGGTATATGATCTCGGTTGTTATGGTGCATACTTGAGGCATATTGTTGAGACATTGGCACATCTTGGATACTTGGTATATGGTTTACTATATGGTACATGCTTGAGGAATATACTAGATACATTGGATTATATATTTGGTATATGGCATGATTGAGACATATCATGAGTGATATGGTATATGGTTGAGGTACATATTATGGTATAGGTTATGGTACATGGTTGATGTACATGGTATGATGATGGCTTTGGTATCCATGTGAGTGGATATTGTTATAATTGGTTGATGATGATATATCAGTGACAGTGAAAGTGATAATGATGGTGACGGGGTTAGTGACAAGTTGGATTCTTGGTTGATCATCAGTTATAGGTCGATGTGACAGTGGTAGTGACAGGTTAATGTGACAATAACATTGACAAGTTGATGTGACAGTGATAGTGACAGGTGGATTGATGTATATGCGATAGTGTTAGTGACAGGATGAGTCTAGACTTACATTTCTAGGCAGCAGGATAGGGCAAGGAAAGGGGGTTGTATCCTCCTTGATCCAGATTATTTTCGACACAAAATGAGAGAAGATATATAATAAAGAAATGCATAGATATATCATGGATATACAATAATATAACATAAATGTATCAGAGATGAAACCATAAACACAAAGATACAGTAATACACAATTTTATATTAATGAGCGAAAATGTACAAAGACTGTAAAAATACAGAGTGAAAGACTCAGTAGAATGGTAGCAGATTATCTCTTAGAAGAGATGTGACAACTACTTGCATTTGCAAGAATATGATTGTTACAATGAGGTTCCAAAGGCCCTTTTAACATAGGTAAAATCCAAAACCCTAAAACCGGAAGATGAAAATCTAAAAGGTTTGTGAGCCCCGACGGGGGTAGTTGATATGTCAACTTTTCGTGGGCGTAAATTTTGCATACAATATTCGTTTGGGGAGATCGATACATCGTTGGAAAGGTCTAACTGAGAAGAACGATTTTCGACTGGCCCAAGTCAATGCCATAGGAATTCACCTAGGCCCCAAATCCCCAAAAAATGTTGTTTAGGGCCTCAAAATGACCCCGAAAGTTTGGAACCCGGAAAGCTACCGAAAAACTGCCAAGATGAAAAATTGTTTTTTGAGCCTGTGGAATAGGTGGGTGGCCACCAATATCCTCCTATATAAATACTCCCTCCTTATGAATCAATGGTCTCCATTTCCTTGAGTTCTTGGGGAAGAGGGGGAAGCATTTGCTGAATCTGAATCTTGGTGAGCTGCTTGCCTTGCTAGAGACGTCGCGTTGCTTGGTTTGTGGAAGGCTGTCACACAATTGTTGTTCGTGGGGTTGAATCTATTCAACCGGTCGGGCTACATGAGATGTCTGTGTGCAAAAGGAATATTTTTTCTTTGTTGCAGTCTTTCCGACCCACTTCTGTTGGATAGAAGGTGCTTTGGGTGAGGATGTAGTGGTTGCAATATCCTTATGTTCACCTTTTGAACAGATTGTGAAGAAGTTGAATTTTGTAGTATGTGATACTGCCTTGTGGCACTGTTTAGGTGGGAAAATAGTTGGAACTACCTATGGTATTGTGTAAAGATGACCCCCCAAAGTAAAAATGACACTACGGGGTCGATACTCATAAACATCATGGCACTTCCACATATATGGTTGGCCCAAGAGAACATCACATACATCCAGTAGGGAAACATCACATAATACCTCATCCTTAAAGGGTTAGATGTCATGTGACAATCGACATTGTTGGATGACACGAATATCTCATCCCTGGCAAAGCCACCTAATGTTGTATGGTTGTGAGTGTGGTGTTGTGGACAATCCCAACTATTTGACAACCTCTGTTGAGATGAGGTTCTTATGGCTTCTGCTATCAACATTAAAATGCAGTGGGGTCCCCTTCACCCACATCTGTGAATGAAAAGTGTTCTCCCCCTCTTCAGGATCTATTGGTTCTTCTGGTTTAATTGTTGTGGTCACGACAAGAGCAATGGGGTCTGTGTCGATGATCTGTCTTTTACTAGTATTTTCAGAATCAGATTTTGAATTAGGGTTCATCTCCTTGTATTTGATTTTAGCGACCAATGATTGTTTTGAGATACATTCATCAGTGTTGTGCCAAGGGATTTTGTGGAAATCGCACAATTTTCCAGTTTCCTTATTCGTCTTCCCGTGACGCTTCTGTTCTTATGGCTTAGACTGGTTTTCAGGAATCTGTTTGTTAGGGTCATCTTTCTCATACTTTGGTTGCTGTAGATTTGCAGATCCAAACTCCTGTTTGTTCTAGTGCCTACATTTCTTCTTGATTTTAACAGCATATCGATACACAACACCGAGTGATGAGATATCTAGAAAATACATTTTAGTTTGGATGTATATGTGTAGAGCCCCGTCATTTTCAGAACCAAATGTCACTCGAATTATTTGATATGCAGCTTGGTGCGCAAGTTATGGAAGGTATTGATGAACTCTGGCACTGTTTGGCCCCTCTCTTTCTGTAGTGTGGTCCATCTCATGTACTAGTCTTCATAGTTTCCAACAGGGTAATATTTTTCCTTGACCGCATCCACAAAAAACTCCCAAGTGGGCTCGGCCCCATATATTCCAAAATCCTCTGTGGAAATTTTATCCTAGTAGGTTTCCCACCAATGCTTGACATGGGGGAGATCTTTAAGGAGTACGGAGGTGATATTTTCTCTGTCGGAAAAATTGTGAATAGAGAAATAACCTTCTAACATATTTAACCATTTGTTTAGGGCATTCACATGTATCTGACCTTAAAATATAGGAATATCAAAATTGACTTATACCTTGAAAGGATAGGTTCCTCCAAAGTGGTCGCTTGATGAATATGCGTCTGCTACTATCAACAGGCGTTGAAGGATGCAAGAAATATTATCCATCATTTAGTCCCTCTATCGCATGAGAGCTTTCTCAAGAAACAAATGAATAAAATCTTATGCTCTGTCATTTTTCTTTTCTTCCGCCATGGAGGGTTTTTTCAGAATTCAAGATCGATTTCCCTCAAGAGAGACAATCTCAAGACCCAACTTTCTATACTTAGACCTCGTTGGGGACATGTGCTGAAAAATGATAAAGAGCAACCTACTCTGACACCACTGATCTAGTTTATTTTCAACACGAAATGAGATCAAAGATATAATAAAGAAATTAACATATATATCATGGATATCCAATAATATAACATAAATGTATCATATATGCAACCATAAACATGGAGATACAATAATGCACAATTTTCTATTAATGAGCGAAAATGTACAAATACTGTAAAAATATAGAGTGAAAGACTCGCTAGAATGGTGGTATCTTATCTTTAAGAAGAGATGTGACGAATACTCGCATTCACAGGAAGATAATTGTTACAATGAGGCTTCAAATTACTTTTTAACATAGGTAAAATCCATAACCCTAACCCCGAAAGATGAAAAGACAAAAGGTTTGCGAGCCCCGACGGGGGTAGTTGATACGTCAACTTCCCAGGGGTGTAAAGTTTGCATACGATCTTCATTTGGGGCACTTCATACACCTTTAGAAAGGTATAATTGAGAAGAATTGTTTTCAATTGTATCAGTTCAATTCCCTTAGTATTCACCCGGGCCCCAAATCCCCAAAAAGCTTCATTTAGGACCTCAAAACAGCCCCGAAAGTTTGGAACTCAAAAAATTGCCAAGATGGAAAATTGTTTTTTTGAGCCCATGGAATAGTTGGGTGGCCACCGATATCCACCTATATCACTTCTTCCATTTGTTTCCATAGAACGTAGGGAGTTGGAGATTCCTTTAGGTTTGAGCCTATACACTAAGGGGTTGGAGCCTCCTTCTAGTTGTATCTAGAGAATTCAGAGAGTTGTAGCTTCCTTCAGGTTGGTTCCTATAAATCAAGGGGTTGGTGCCTCCTTCTAGTTGGTTCTGTAGAATTTTGAATTTGGTGCTTCCTATGAATATAAACTTTGACATATAATAAAGTATTCTTTGGTTTTCTTCCATTTGGGTTTCCACGTAAAACAACCTGTACTATGTATATGTGGTTATTTTCTATGCTCTATTGATTGATATTTCTCATGATATATTGATGATATATTTCTGATAAAGTTAATGACTACATGGTCTAAATAAAAGTGGTAAAATATTTCATAATATTGATTCACCCCCCCCTCTTAGTATTCCAACAATTGGTATCGACGCAGGTCCTTCAAGAAAACATTCCAACAACTAGAAGAAATATCATGGAGTACACTAATATTGGAGTACCACAATTTGATGGACAGAACTATCCCTTTTGTCCTTCTAGAGAAGAATAATGAAAAATTATATACAAGCACATGGATTTGTTGTTTGTCAAGTAGTAGTAGATGGATACACAACATCTACCACTCCTCCAAAAGACATAGGTGGAAATAAACTCAATGAAAACAATTCAAGGGCCACAAATGTGATTTTGAATGTCCCATATCACTCAGTATATGTGAAGGTTATGGATTGTGATTCTGCAAAGGATATTTGGGACAAACTTCAAAACATACAAAGGATATGCTAATCTAAAGAGGGCCAATATTGAAACCTACACATGCAATTTTGATCAATTCAAGATGAATGAAGATGAATATAGTGCAACTTAGTTTCTATGATTTGATGAAATAGTAAATGTCATTATAGGATTGGGAGAATAAATTAAAGAATAAGTCATTATTCAAAATGTACGGAAATCTCTCCAATGAGATGTGATCCTAAAATATCATCCCTGGAAGAAAGAGAATATCTTGCCACATTAAGTATAGTCATACTCATATCCTATGAAATGAGGACATAGCAACATAATCCACCTAGGAAGGAAGCAGTTGTTCAAGGAATCCAAGAATACCAATAAGAATAAGAAAAATCCAAAGTTATATTGTAGTTGCAAAAATGATTCTGATGAAGATGAAGAGATGGCCAAATTTGAAAGAAAGTTAAAGAAAGGAATTGCAAAGTACAATGGTAAGATTCCGTTTAAATGTTTTGATTGTGGTTAAATTGGTCATTTTTATAATAAATGTCCATATGCTAATAATAAATAGAATGATGAAGAAGAAGTTCCTTAGAAAGAAAAGAAATATCAAAAAGGAGACAAAAGAAGAAGCAAGAAGAAATTCTTCAAGAAAAGTCTCTACTCAAAGGAGGATAGTTCATGATCCAATGAGGACAATGATAGTGAAAGAGACTCATAAAATGTAATCTTTATGGCTTATTAAAAATATGAAGAGGATTATGAAGAAGAAGGTGAAGTTGATCTCAGAGCAGAACTAATCAATTCTTTAGAAGAACTAAAAATAGAGAGGAAGAAAAACAAATCACGCAAGGGAGAATTACTTATTCTAAAGTAGGATTCTCAAAATCCTAATTCTAAAAAGGATCAGCAAATGATTATGAACTTGAAAGTCCAAGTTGAAAAAGCTAGAAGGATCGAAGAGATGTTGGAATACTAAGAGGGGGGGTTGAATTATTATGATCGCTTTATTATCTTTTTTAACTAAAATATGTAATCATTAACATCATCAAAAATGTATCATCAATATATCATGAGCAGTATAAATATGGATTATAATAGACATCGACAGAAACATAGTACACCATAATTTACATGGAAACTGAAATGGGAGAAAACCACATAATTATTTTCTTATATATCAAAAGAATGCATTCATTGGAAGCACAAACTTCCCAATTCTCTAGCTGCAAATTTAAGGAGGATAAAACCCTCTATTTACATGATCCAACTTGGAGGAAACTACAATTCCCTAAACTCTTTGGCTCCAACCAGAAGGAGGCTACAACCCCCTGATTCTTAGGCTCCAACCTAAAGGAAGCTCCAACTCACTTTGTTCTCCGGCTTCAACTAGAAGGAGTCCACAACACACTTTCCTTTCCCATCCTTCCTCCCTGAACGATAAGTGTATAACAACTATCACTAAAAAAATCATTGCCACTGTAACCGCCACTATCACTTCCATTTTCACATCAACCTGTAACATGTATCCATTGGTCACTGTATCCAACTTGTCACATCAACCTGTCACTCTATCTATCTTGTCACTGTTACTATACCATCAACCTGTAACTATGCCAAAATCTAAACCATGTCATCCATCAATTATGTGAAAACATGTGCATCAATGTATAAACCATACCATAATCAAACCATGTACCATGTACTAGAACATAAATTTCATATAAACCTGATACTATATACCATATCACCAATCATATATAGACCTATATCATATCATCAATGAAGAGCCTCATAGAACCAAAGCATTTTCCCCATGCATATGCCACCATACACCTAGTGTATACCTCAACCATACATCCACACCTCAAAGTTGAACAATAAAAATCATATCATAACCAGATACAAGAATATACCTCTATCAACCATGTAGGCAAGAATCTCCTCAACCAAACATACCTCAATCATGTATCATACCATAAAAAAATGCAACAAGCACATAAGCATACTAGTACCTCTATTGCTGACTTGATACACAGAAGAAATGACCTATAGGATTAATTTTAACTTTTGGGACTTGGTACTAACATTACCCGATATTTCATGATCTTTTCACAGATTTGTGATTTCGTCTTCTACTATCCATGGATATACATGCTCTTCTCCACTTCAACCCACATACATCTACGCTCTTCTAACCTATAACCCATGGATACCTCATAAACTAGGGTTAATCACCTTTTTTGCAACTCCAAGACTTATACCTTCAATATTACTTCACAACTCCAGACTTTCTACCTCAAACTCAATCTCATATTTCTCCAATAGATCAAAAATTATTCACAAGATAGATAATCAATAGAGATGTGTGTGAATTATGTTTATGAAAGAATCCTTAAGGGGTATCTATACTTTTTCTAGGTAACCTCCTTCCTTAAATTTACGGGCTTCTTAACTTTCTGGTTACAACCACTTTACACTTTCATTAATACTTGTAACCATATAGGGGCCTCTTGACCATTATTTGAGGATTCTAACTTCACAAGGCCATAACTCCTCAACCTTGAGGAACTACGAGGTGTACCACCTATCATCGGAAAAGAAACGACAAGGAATATCCATCCATGAGTGAGTTGCATTCATTTACATTGTCCTTCATGACATTTTTCTTTGATAAACTATGGGTTCCATAACCATACCTTTGGGGATACCAAACTTCTTCAAGGGTGTACATCAAAGTAAACCAAGATTTCAACTATCCTCCCCTTTGAAATTGATGGAGACAATGATGGCATGGGAACACTCATGATCTTGCTCATGCTCCTCTTGTGACCATCACTCCTCCTATGACCAAAGCTCTCCTTGTCTTCATGCATATCTTATTTCTCTTTATTTCCATGCATTTGTTTTATCTCTCCCCATTTGGAATCAATGGGAAAGGATAATTCTCCTTGGGGATTTTCTCCCTATCTACAAGCCTCTTCTTTCTCTTCATGGTGGTTCCTCATGTAAATCTGTAATGTATATGAAAAGCATTCAAAATATTATTTACTTGTATTCTTCAATTCTTCTACTTATCTCCCCCTTTATAACTATTTGTGATTCCATGTGGATCACTTTGGGGAAGAAAATACTCCAATTTTATGTCATAGATACTGAAAAGTATCTCTCATAAGAGGTTTGGTGAAGATATTTGCAATCTACTATTTTGTCCCAATTTACTCTATCTTGATGTTCTTCTTTGTAGTTCGTTCTCGTATCAAGTGATACTTTATCGGAATGCATTTTGTCTTGGACTACATCAATGGATTCTTGGACATATAAACAATTATGTTATTATCATAGAGTATTGAAATGGGATCATCATACTTCACTTGTATATTCGACAAGGTTAGTTTCATCTAGAGAACATGAGTGAAACATGGTGCTACTGCGATATATTATTCTTCTATTGTGGACAAAGATACTGATGATTGTTTCTTTCTCAACCATGATACCATACACTCACACAAGTATAAATCCACTTCACTTGTACTTCTTCTATCATCAATGTTTCCTACCATATATGCATTTGTGTAGGAGACCAAAGATAATTCTTTCCCTTTTAGATACCATAATCCAAAACCTTATGTTTCTTTGAGATATTTGAATATTCTCTTTACTTCCATAACATGTGTTTCTTTCGGTGTTTCCTGAAATATCACAACCTATCCAACTTCTTACATCACATATGGTCTTAACGTTGTCACATAGAGTAAGATGCCAATAATCAATCTATAGAGTCTTTGATCTATATCTTTATAATCATCATCCTTGCTTAATTTGCAATTGGTCTGCATAGGCGTACTAATGGGTTTGTAATCTTCCATTCCAAACTTCTTTAGCATTTCTCTTATATACTTAGTCTAAGAGATGAAAACACCTTTATCATGTTGACATATCTATAATCCAAAAAATAAAGTTAGCTCACCAAGAAAATACATTTTGAACTCATTTTGCATATCTCTTGCAAACTTCTAACTCACGATGTCATCATCACTTTCGAAGATGATGTCATATACATAAACTTCAATGATCACTATGTTGTATTGATCCACTTTTATGTAGATATTGATGTCTGCATTGTCATTTATGAATCCTTGTTTTTGTAGATACCTGTCAAATATTGAATACTATTCTCTGGGGGCCTGCTTGAGTTCATACAACACTATCTTCATCCTACAAACATAGTCTTCCCTTTCTAGCAGAAATCATTTTGGTTGTTTGATGTAGACTTATTCTTTTAATTCTCCATTAAGAAAGGATGACTTAACATTCATCTGATATACCTTGATTCTTTTAGAACATGCATTAGATACTATCAATATAATTGCTTCCATCCTGACAACTGGGGAAAATGTTTCTTCAAAATATGTACCTTCAATCTGAGTGTAACCTTTGCATACTAACCTTGCTTTGTTTATGGTTACCTGTCCATCCTCGGTAAGTTTTTTTTAGAAAACCCACTTTGTACCAATCATGTTCTTGTTCTTCGGTCTTAGAACCATTTCCCATGTGTCATTATTCTCTATCTAATCCAATCCATATCCTTCATCTAATGTTCATATTTTATGGCCTCTTCAAAACTGCTTGGTTCAACTATAAATAACAATTCTAGGTGTTGTTGTTTTGGTGAAAGGATTCTTCTTCTGGTTTCAACTCCTAGATATTTATTTCCAATAATCTGCTCTAGTGGATAATTCTATTTTATTCGTCGGGTAGGTGTCTTAGGAGGAATCTATTGCTCATATTCCTCTTTTGATTCTTATGGATCCTCTTCTTCATATTCTTCTTCTTCTACTTCTTTTTCTTTCAGATCTTCCTCATCATCCTGCACTTCTAAATCTTGTCTTCCGTATTTTCCCTTCCATACATAAATCACGTCAATCATTACATTGATGCTTTCCATGATTTATTTGAGTATTGGATTGAAGCACTTATATGATTTGTTTTTTCTTGAATACCCAACTAGTATTCCTTTATCACCTCGAGAGTCAGATTTTCCAAGCCTCCCATATTCTCTTTTGATGTAACATTTTTTTCCAATTACTCTGAAACGTTTCACATTCATCGGTATTCCTTTCCATAACTCGTAGGGAGTCTTATCACTATAACTTATGAGCATTTATTTTGTTCAGGATGTGAAACTTTGTATCTACTTCTTGTGCCCAAAATATTTCACTCAACTTGGAATATTTCAACATGGTTATGGACATTACCTGTACCATTGTGTTCTTCCTTTTGACAACTCCATTTTGTTGAGGTGTCCTAGTTGTTGAGAACTCTCTTTTTATTCCATGTTTGTCGTAGAATTCCATGAATTATTTTGATGTAAATTGTCCTCCATTGTTTGATCTCAAACATTTTATTTTCAATTCTATCTCAGTTTAAACCATCTCTTTGTATATATTGAATTTTTGGAATGCCTCTGACTTCTTCCTGAGAAAACAAGTTGCAGTCATTCTTGTGTAGTCATCAAATAATAGCATGAAGTATTTCTCTCTATTTAATCCCTTCGTTCTTATAGGTCCACATAGGTCAGTGTGTACAATATCCAATGGTTTTTTCATGGAGTATTCTTTTGATTTGAGCTTGATCCTAGTTTTATTTCTTTGTAGACAATGCTCACATAGAGTATTTGTTGGATTCAATATCTCGGGAATTTCTTTCACCACTTCCTTTCTACCGATTTTGAAAAGGTTATCAAAGTGTATGTGACCCATCCTTCTATGCTAGAGCCAACTTTAATTTTATTTCCCTAAGAAACATACTTCCTTTCCAATTTCAATCACGACATATATGTTGTTTGGATTTCTTCTAGTTGTAGCCACCAACTTTCTTGATCCTTCATTCCTCATCTCACATTTTTCTGACTCAAAAAAAAAATTTGTGTTTTTTATCACACATTTAACATGCACTTAGAATATTTTTCTGCATATCTTCAACTGGTAGAACATTCTTCACCTTGGCATCTTTGCTTCCGATATTGACTATGCCTCTTCCTATTATTTTGGTTGATTTATCATTTCCAAAAAAAATTGATCCATATTTTTTCTTATTGAGTATCACCAACCTATTCTTGTCATTTGTCATATGCTTTGAACAACCACTGTCAACATACCACCCACTTCTCTTGTGTTGATATTGTAAATCAAGCGATAATTCTTCAATATTGAGTTCATCTTGATTCCTTATCCATATCCTTTGTGCTTCCTATTTGAGATCATTGATATTCTACTTTGATTCCCTTGGAGGAATGGTCAGTCTACAATATTTTTCCATGTGTCCAAAATTGTTGCGCTTATAGCATTATATGTCATTACTTAGTGAGCCAAAAAAGTTGTGATTATTTTTATGTGATTCATGTGACCTCATGCGATAACTGTCTTTTGAATGTCCTTCATAGTTGCTTCTATTATTGGCATAGGATCTACAATTTGAAACATTATGACCAAAATTATGACATGAATAACATAAGCCAAGAAAAATAGTTTGATACCTGGATGTAGGGGATCTATTGAATGATGTTTCTCTTATAAAACCTTATTCTTGAGATGTTGTCGATTGCTATTTTTGTGTTCTGAATCTTTTAGGTGGTCCATTTCCTCTGGATTTTATTCTTGAGTGCCTCTGACTATTTCTGCATCGGTGTTTTGTTCTGCTTCATATTTTGTCATTTTGGAGCTCGAACCTTTCTCTATCTGTATATGGTTGTATCCAAACCTAGAACTATCATATTATAGCCTTTGTTTGTTGATTATATCATCCAATATTTTGGTTTTATTCTATTGTTGAATATCTTTTCTTAGAGTGACTATTTTTGCTTCCAAGCTTTCAATCATCTTCTCCTTTTCTTCTAACTGACTTCTGAGTGTTTCTTCAATCCTTCTATTTTATTCTAAATGGATATTTAACTTCTTGATTATATTCTCGACCTATTTTGAGCTTGAATTTTGAGATACTTCTTTCTTCTTCAAATCTTCCTTGAGTGACTTGATTTTCTTTCTTTGTTTCCCTCGTTCTTCTATGGCACTGATTAATTCTTCCTTAAGATTGACTTTGTCTTCTTCTTCAAATATTCAGATTCTTCTTCATCATATTCTACTTCCATGAAGACTGCTCTTTCTGAATCATTGTCACTACCATCATTCTCATTTGATGAAGATCTATCCTCCTTTGAGTAGAAATGTTTCTTGAACAATTTCTTTTTGTTCCTTCTCTTGTCTCCCTTTTGATTTTTCTTTTTCTTCTTACAATCTTGTTCTTCATCACTACCTTTATTCTTAGCATAAGGATATTTCAAATAAAAATGACCAATTCCATCACAATTAAATTTTTTTAATGGAATCATACCTTTGTACTTGGTGGTTTCTCTTTTCAACTTCCTTATGAAGTTTGTTACTTCTTCATCTTTCTTTGATTCATCGCCGCAGCTGCAATCTAATTTTGTCTTTTTATTATTTTTCTTCTTCATATTCTGGGATGATTTGAATGTTGCTTCCTTCGTGACTGAGTTCTCTTCTTCTATCCTCATTTCATAAGCCATGATTATTCCATGTAGCTCATCCATTCTCAAATTGTCAAGATTTGTTCTTTCTTCTATGGCTGAAATTTTAGGATCAAATATTATAGGTAAAGATCATAGAACATTTTGAGCAACAACCGAATCATCAACTTCTTCTTTAAATCCTCCAATAGTGTTCATTGTTTCATCAAATTGTAGAAAGTAGGTTGCAATGTCTTCATCTTCCTTTATATTTAGTTTCTCAAATGTAGCTCTCAGGGTTTGAAGCTTAGCTCCCTTGACTTTGGTATCTCCTTTGTAAATATTTTGAAGTTTATCCCAAAGATCCTTTGTTCTCTTGCAATGCATAACTTTGAAAAATATCGAATCATCCAAACTGCTCAGAATGGTTCTTTTAGCATTTGATTAGTTTTTGTTGAGTTTATTGCCATCTTTTTCAATTGGGCAGTGGTTGGTGCTACATATTCATCTACTACTAACTGCCAAACATCAAATCCATGTGCCTGTAAAAGTGTTGTCATCCTTTTATTCCAGAAGGAATAGTTTTGTTCATCAAACCTTGGTTCTCCAATGTTATCATATTCCATGATCTCCTTCCAGTGGTTAAAATGTTTATTGAAGGACCTACTCTGATTCTAATTGTTATAATACTGACAGGGGGGTTGAATCAATATGAACACTTTATTATCACTTTTAACCACAATATATAATCATTAACATCATCACAAGTATATTATCAATATATCTTGAGAAGCATAAATCAATAGATCATAATAGACATCCACATAAACACAGTATACCATAATTTACATGGAAACCTAAATGGGAGAAAACCACAGAATGATTTTCTTATATATCAAAAGAATACATTCATTGGAAGCACCAACTTGCCAATTCTCTAGCTACAATTGGAAGGAGGCTACAACCCCCTATTTACAAGCTCCAACCTAAAGGAATTTACAACTCCCTAAATTCTCTAGCTCCAACTAGAAGAAGGATACAACCCCTTGATTCTCAGGCTCCAACCTGAAGGAATCTCCAACTCCCTATGTTCTCTAGATCCAACTGAAAGAGAATATAACTCCCTTTCCTTGCCCCATCCTGCCTCCCTGAAATATAAGTGTAGACCAACTTTCACTACCAAAATCACTGCCACTATCACTGCCACTGTTACTTCCACTATCACATCAACCTGTAACCTATATCCACCGGTCATTGTATCCAACCTATCACATAAACCTATCACTTTGTCCATCCTGTCACTGTTACTATACCATCAATATGTAACTGTCATTGTAACATCAACCTGTAACTATACCAAAACGTGAACCATATCAACAATCAACTTTGTACCAACATGTGCATCAATGCATAAACCATACCATAATCAAATCATGAACCATGTACTAGAAAATCAATAACATATAAAAAAAGTACCATATACCATAGCATCAATCATGTATAAACCTATATCATATCATCAATGAAGAGGCTCACAGAACACATTTTATCTTGTATAGACACGTCTGATATTGAAGAATGCCTCGTGCACCTAGAGCACCTTGATGAGAAGCGTCGAGATGCCTCTACAGATATCAAAGAGAATAAATGATGTTTTAAGGTCTAGTACGATAAGTGTATATGTCCTCGAAAGTACATTAAGGGTGTCTTGGTTCTCCTTTATGACCAAACCAAAGAAATGATGGGGGCAGGTAAGCTTAACCCCATGTGGCATGGTCCTTATATCATGTGACAGGTCTTAGACAAAGGAGCCTATGAATTAGAATATTATGAGGGGAATATGTTGGATGAGCCCATAAATGGGCTCTACCTTAAAAGGTATTACACTTGAGCCCTAAAAATCAGGCGTGACCGTTTTATTCTAGTGAATATTAATTTATATACTTCTTTATATTTTCTTTTTTTCATCGTCTTTCTTATCGAGTTTTCCTCTTGGTTGGCATATTTCAATGAAATATTCAGTTTACTTAGGATTCACAGATGGTGCCAGTCGTCATATGTAGAACATGGATTCCACCACTATGGTCATTTACTTACCTGAGGGTCAATCGGTGTCTTTAGGTGGCATTCGTCTAGAGCCATCAATGAATAATGTGGTTGAGTATAGTGTCATTATAGAGCCATTAAGTGATGCGATTTCACATGGTGTTCGATATTTAGAAGTTCTCCTAGACTCCCAGTTATTCATTTTTCATTTGAATGATAGTTACCATGTGAAATATCCTACTCTACTCTAAGGATTCCTATGGGTACGACTTTTGGAATGATACTTTGATTTTTCTACTTATAATCACATCCATATAGGTTCTAATCAAGTATCCAATGCATATGATAATTAAATTTTAGATTGGAATTTGTCACATAACTAAGTAATGAAAACACATTCATACATTTATACATTGTAACATATATAAGTAAAGTCAAAGACCAAATTGTTTTATATTTCATCCTTTCAAGTCCAAAAAATATGGTGTCATAGTACAAAATGGGGCTCACACCCTCAAAATTCATATGGATAGTACATAACATAACCATGGAATCGATTCATGTGGTGTCGGATGTGTATCATGAAAGAAGACTATGACACTTTCAATATGCAATAAGAGTCACACCCACACACGAGGTACACCCACCACATGTCACTGCATTGCCTCTAATAGATCATCCACTTAAACCATAGGAATCATGTGTGTCAATCGAGATAGGTTCCCCTATACATTATGTAACACTCTCTCTGCGTCCCTGCCTACTATCACATCTCCTTGGTCCCTTTTTTGATGTCATGGGAATCCCTCTAGTCTCCACATACCTATGTTTGTGTAACAAAACAATTGTTAATAGTTTATACCATACAAAAATATTTGTGTTTTTTATTTTTCCTTTATCAAAATTGTAAAACACAAAAAATTGAAATATATAAAATTCATTTCTTACCAATATCACCATAGGTGGAACTTGGTGGTAATGGCACGTTAGGGTCCCCTCTGTAGTTGATCCCTCCGTAAGGATAGTCGTAAATGGCTATGACCTATCGACGCCACCAGAAAACGATCTCATCATTGTAGGGGGTTGGCACCCTACCACCTCCTAGTCACATCATCACATCGGTCCACCATGACATGGCTAGATCGCGTATAATTTTACCCTATATTCTCTATTTTTGTCCTTATGGACTATTAACACAGTGGAAAGACTTGGTTTTAAGTGTTTTTGTCCATGGTTTTTTATGGATTTCCAATTTCTTATTGCCTGTTCATGCCTCCAGAAGCTATATTCTGACACTGACATATAGGATAGGTTTTCACTCTACTTTTCATTCTTGCATTGTCCTATGACCGTGATACATACACCCTAGGTACGAACCCATTTATTAGCAACACAAAACCTTCTCACTGGTACGAGAAGTGTCATCATTTGGGGCCCATGCATAATTTATTGCATAGGATCGATAGTTTCTTTATAGTACCAACATGACTTTGCATTTGAACCCCATTTTATTACTCACAAGAATCCTGAATATTACCTATGGGACTCCCCCAGAGTCTTGGTTAAGTGCTTTTTTGACTCTCAAAAAAATGAAACGATTGTCAAGTGAACTTGTCTCTTTATCACTAGTTAAATGGTTTGAAAAGGACGTATATTTCGTATAATTTTAACCCTTTTACGAACCAAGTATATTACTTACAAAAAATGAATACTCTAGTCACCATTGGCTAAAAGAGTTCTCCTAGGTAATATTTTATACTTTTTCAGGCCTAGGAGACTAAATATACGAAAAAATACTTTTTTGAGTTAAGTTGTAATTGCATTCTATCATCCCTCTTTCATTATTGAGTTCATTTCCGGTTCTCACTTTCCTTTTATAAGCCTCTTACCTCAACAATTTGCATCACTAGCCAAACAGTTCCTTCCATATGTCCTTTTCATATTGATACCCTCTACGCCTAGAGGAAACATCCCCTCGAGCGTCCATACCTTGCATGCACTTCCTTGCATTAAGCATAGGTATGTTCCACTGCTTGTAACTAGTTTCTTACTCGCAACACACTTTTCCTCTCTTGTATCATAGTATTTATTTTCCTATGAAGAAAAATATATATATATAGGCAAGAAAAGAATATTATCTCCTATCGACAGTAGTCGTGTCACCTTTGAACATAGAATTTTTTTTTGAATCCATTGTCATCCAAAGTTTGGGTTTAGCATGAGCATAGGAAGTTGAGCTCGTTACTTAGAGTTTACTCCTCCAAGTGGTTATTCTTCCAGTCCCTATGGAGAGTTTGTTGATGCCTCATTCTTCACAAAATTTTATCAATGATCATTAGCAATTCTATGTTGTATGACTTATACATATGTTATCATTCTCTTGTTCAAAGGAATTTTAAAGCCCATGTCAGCCATTTCTTAGAACTCTTGAATTTTCATGTCGGCCATACCCTTAGTGTATCTCAGAATCACCTGATGTTGTTGTCCTACCTTGCACCTTGGGCCTACTTTCATCATTGATAGGTAATACTGAACCCAACAGATGGCATTTCCTCATTGGTTGTTGACTGGGGGGTTTCCCTTCTGTTCGATGGAAAGAAATCTATTCACCCATTGGAATTAGTGTAGTGTCTTGGATGCAATTATCCCTATTGGTGGTTTCCTCACCTCTATCGACAATTTTCCTTATTGGCTTCTATTTAGAAGGTCTCTTTCATGCACTACCTAATTTTGGTGCATGCAAGGACGCACATGGTCATTGGTTGATGAATATTATATTCATCTAAGCTGTCCCTAATCATCAAGATATTTCTTTGTACCTCATGCTAGATGATTAGATATGCCTTAATGATCTCCTTTCAATGGGTCTCCTTCCATTGACTTCAGCTCATCTATTCTAGAAATGATACCTAAAGTCCTATGAGTACCAAGAGGCTTGTATTCACCAGTGGATGGTTCTCCCACCATCGATAGTTAGGAATACATCAATGTATCATGATCGATGGATTATTCAAGTGTTCAAACTCAACACCCTTATTCACACTTATAGAATGTATTTGGTGCCTTGACACTCACTTTAATTATCATTAGGTTGTATCGTGTTTTTTAACGGTATACCTTAATGACCAGTAATCAAACGAAGTCTCTTTTTCTTCAACCTCAACTCCTCTATTCACATGATGTACAATTGGACCTTCGACAGATAGTGTAGAATACCTCCGTCTTATAGTAACATCATCTCTTATCTACTGCTATATTTCATTAGAACAATACCTGTATGACTTCAGTGATTATGGAATATTATATTGTAATCCATTGCATACAGATATCTTCAGGTTGATTTTGAGACTAGACTACACTATGTCTTGTTCATGACTATGACAGCCTATGACATATGTCCACTTTTTATTGACTATTCATGGTCATGAATAGCTATTTGATATATATCCACATGTATTTGTAGTGTAATTCATATTGGAAGACATGTGTACAAAGTCATTATGGATTGTAATATTCTCATGAGTAAATAGTACTTCCAACCGAGTCTTCATTACTCCACTTCTGGGAATTATAATATATTTTTGTCGTCGTAGATATTCCTCTAACCTCACATATTAAGGGGCATATGTTACAACAAAATTTTCCTCACTCCATGCATCTCACTTGGATGGCCTTCCATTTCCCTCTACAGAATTGAATTCCCCTTTTTGTTCCCTCTAGATCAAAAAATACACATTTATATATATATACGTTCCCTATCAATTATACAACAAGAGTATACATAGGTTTCTCCACTACATCCCGCGTACATCAGGTTTGGTGCTCAAAACTTAAAAATTATGTCAGTTTTCCATGCCATGGCACAATATTCATGATCCTTGACCTTCCATATACTAAAAACGCTATGAATCAGCCCTTAAGTTCCATTTGGAGGATATAAATTGAGCCATATCCAAGCCTATGACACAATTCAACATTGATAGCAAAGACACTCTTGATAAATTTCACTTCATATTGAGTCTACATCCCTTTGTCCTTGAAAGCCTGAACTTCTTGTGTTCATCCCCCAAGATCTTCCTAATTTTTGATGGAGAACCTCATTGACTCTTATATATGAGCTTGACTTTGCGGATGATTGAAGTGGTGGTGGCCTAGATGGAGGGACTTGGTTTCTCTGTTCCAATATGTCATGTTACAAAAGTTTGTTACCTATGTACTTATGTTGATTACTTTAATAGAAGTACTCTTTTCTCGTCCAATTGATATCTTACAAATATTTGAATTACTTTCCATGGGAGTATTTTTCATGTATCTTAATGGATTATGCTAATTTATATGTTGACATTTATCACCATATGCTTGCGCATATTGGTTGTTGAGGACAAGTTGCAAGTATAAATCTTTGGGTCGCATGTTCAATGATGGTCTTCTTCGAACATCTGGAAGAGGTATGATTTTAGTTGTGTCTTGTTATAATTTCATTTATATAACATACTTGAGATTAGATTTTATTTATGGGTGTCATTTTGTCTGTTGTGATATACAATTAGCTATAGAGATATTTTCCTCGTAACATATATCAAAATAATACATTCATTGAAAGAACCAACTTTCTAATTCTTCAGCTACAACTAGAAGGAGGATACAGCCCCTTATTTACAGGCTCCAACCTGAAGAAATATACAACTGCATAAATTCTCTGTCTCCAACCAGAAGGAGGCTATAACCCCCCAAATCTCAGGCTCCAATTTGAAGGAAGATCCAACTCCCTGTGTTCTCCATCTCCATCCGGAAGGAAGATACCCCCTTTCCTGTCCCTGTCCTGCCTCCTTGAAATATAAGTGTAGACCAACTGTCACTACCAAAATAACTTCCACCATCACTTCCTGCCACCGTCACTTCCACTGTCACATCAACCTGTAACCTATATCGACCGGTCACTATATCCTACCTATCACATCATCCTGTCACTGTTACTATGCCATCAACCTGTAACTATCACTATAAAATCAACCTGTAACTATACCAAAACCTAGACCATATCTTCCATCAACTATGTACCAACATGTGCATCAATGTATAAACCATGCTAGAATCAGATCATGTAGCATGTACTAGAACATCAATCACATATAAAACAAGTACCATATACCATAACATCAATCATATATAGTGTTGTATCATATCATCAATGAAGATCCTCATAGAACCAAAGCATGTGCCCCATTCATATACCACCATACACCAAGTGTATACCTCAACCATACATCCACATCTCCAAGTTGAACCGTAACATTCATATCATAACCAGATACAAGAATATACCTCTATCAACCATGTACCCAAGATGTTCCTCAACCAAACATACCTAAATCATGTATCATACCATAACCAAGTACAAAAAACACATAATCATACCAATACCTTTGTAGCTGACCTGATACACAATAGATCTGACCTATATGCTTACTTTTGACTTCAGGGACTTGGTACTAGCATTACCCAATATTTCATGAGATTTTGACAACTTCTTGACTTCCTCTTCTACTACCCGCAAATATCCATGTTTTTATCCACTTCAAACCACGTACATCTGCACTCTTATGACCTATAACCCACAGATACCTCAGAAACTAGGGTTACTCACATTTGCTGCAACACCAAGATTTCCACCTTCGATCTTCCTTCACAACTTTAGACTTTCTACCTCAGACTCAACCTCATATTTCTCCAATAGATCAAAATTTCTTCACAATATAGATAATCAATAGAGATGTATGTGAATTGTGTTTATGAAAGACTCCTTGAGGGGTATTTATACTTTTTTTAGGTAACCTCTTTCCTTAAACTTAGAGGCTTCTTAAATTTCTTGCTACAACCACTTTACCATTTCATTAAGAGTTAACCAACTAGGGGCTTCTTGACCATTCTTCGATGCTTCTAACTTCACAAGGACATAAATCCTCAACTATGAGGAACTACATGGTGTACCACCTATCACTAGAAATGAAACGACATAGACTATCCATCCATGAGTGAGTTACCTACATTTGCATTGTTCTTCATGACTTTTTTCTTGGATTAACTACGGGTTCCATAACCATACCTTTGGGGATATCATACTTCTTCAAGGGTTTAAATCAATGACAGCCAACATTTCAATAAGAGACACTCAAAAGTAGGGTGGAATAAAAAGAAAAGGAGAAAGAGAGATTATAATCTAAAATAGTCTCACTAAGAAAGGAAATTCATAAAAGATATATGCAACAAAACAACACCAAAATACTGGATGAAATCATCAGTGCTCAAAGGTTGTATCATGAATGGTATCAATTGGGATACAACCAAACACATATATAGATGGGTCTGAGCTCTGTGACTATAGAAGAGAAAGCATAATAAAGGAATTATGCAGAAATCACCAGAGGATTCACCAAGAAGGAAGAATAAAATCCCTCACATGAAAATGACCGGGAAGAAGATTACAGAAGGATGGGACCATCTAGAAGATATAGGTTTCAAAATCAAAGCTCACCTATGGAAATAAATCAAGAATAAAACTACAGAGGAACAATACCTTTCAGAAGATCCCCCAGGTATCAAACTATCTTTCTTGGCTCATGTTATTTTGTAAAAATTTTCAGCACAAAGCTATAAACTGCAAATCTTATGCTAATAACATAAGAAACTATGAAGGTCACCCTAGAATTAATCATCTCAGAAAGCCTCATGAATCATACAACAAAAACTATAACATTTTTGGCTCATTAAATGATGAATTAGAATGTTATAAATGAAAAAAAATTGGACACATGGCCAAAGATTGTAGATTGATAGTTCCTCCAAAGGAACCAAAGCATGAATTAAAAAATCATGAAAAAGGACCATCAATAATTTGGATAAGGAAGCATGATAAAATAAATGTTGAATAATTTCCCCTTTCACTACAGACACAAAGTGTAATACCCCTAGGCAGAACCCCAATTGTAAATGTAAATACAAATGTACTTAGGCTAGTGAACTGGGATGTAGAAAAGGACAGTATATATGTGATGTAAATGTAAATGTATTCACATGAAAATATTAATGAAGAACACATCTCTGCGTTCATACCAACCATGTAAAAGAGTATGGGGGACTAAACTCCACTAGTTAGGGAAAGGGGACTAAACATTAAGGATAAGGGGATAAGATAGGGAGCTCAAGCTAAAAAGGAATATTATATTAATATTCATTATAGTATAAAGTATAGATAATTATTTTATCCTAAGTTCTAAGGATGGGGACAAGTGGGATAAGGTAGCTCTCAACATGACAAGTGTCAAATTAGGAACATGCATAAAATAAATTTGGACTTAGTTCATTTTCCATCATTCCATCATTTCCTCCATTATTTTCACTCACAGATTGAGCTTCCCTCCCTACCTCTCTGTCACTAGCAGTGTACATATACCTTACCTGAACTAGTATTGTACTTGTACTTGTACCTGGTTAACTTAAGAGTTGGATTGAAGATGAGGGTTGTCAGGCCCGTGGGATATTGAAGATGCAGGTTTTCAAGCCCATGAGAAATTCTCTCTGGGTGAGAAAATTGTTGGGAATTGTTTTCCCAAAGGTGTGAAACTGCAGCTACAGGGCTCTGAGACTTCCTATACAACTTGTTGTCGAAGCCCTCAAAAGGAAATGGGGCAGTCAAAGGACTATTGAGAAAAGAAGGGGCACATTTCCTAATGTGGGACATGCATGTGGGGAATAAGGGACTATAGGCTGTCAATCTTGTTAGCACCATAAGTTACCCCTGGATTGCGGTAGAGGTAAGCCTAATACCCATCAGTTTGTATGTCATGAAAAATAAATATAAAGGCGGTCTAATGGATGCAAACTTGGGATGGTATCGTTTTAACTCAGAAAACTGGATCGAAAAGAACAAGCAGGTGAGGTCTGGTCTAACTTCAGTCAGTAAGTTTGGTATAATGGCGAGTAGGGGGAAGAAATTGAGAATAAAGTGCAATTTTTTTCTATGAACATCAGGTCTTCCAACAACCTAAGGAGGAAAATCTCAAAAAACAAGATCCTCTTGGATTCGAAGCTTCAAAAAACTGAAAACATTATGACAACACTGCAATCAAACATCCATTACAACACAGCCACAATAATCCACATGAATCCTTCAAGCATGAACATTCAATATCAGATGCATAATAATATGGAGTAAGAAAAGATGACTTGGATTAAACAAGAATTATCAAAT